>CM050168.1:87753661-87803661 GCA_027410445.1 Discoglossus pictus | reverse complement strand
TTCAATATATTCTGCAGTGATAAACCACATAAAAACAACCAAGTATGCGTCGAACAAGTAGCCAGCTTATCCTTAGATAACCTGTGTTTATTGTATACTTCCAATAAAGGTTTATAGTCAGTTTCACTCCAACAGTCTGTTATATCAAGAATAATCTCTGCATTTAAATATCAAACACTTCTAACCATATTGTTGTTATGTCGTTCAGTTGTGTCCGATTCTCTGTGATCCTATGGACCTCAGCACTCCAGGCACAATTGTTATGTCTCTGGTTGTGCTTATCCATAAGGTTTTCCTGGCAAATATACAGGAGTAGGTTACCAGTTCCTTTTCTAGTGGATTTTTCTGACCTCTCTGTTATGGCCTGCTTATCTACATCGTATAGCTCACAGCTTCATTGAGGTACACAAGCCCCTTCACCACAACAAGATAGTGATTCAGAAGGGATCCCAGCATATTAGCCAGCTGAAAATTCATTATTTTAGGATTATTTCCCTGTATGCCTTTATATACAGAAATAACCTATATTACAAACATTTTACAATAAGTAGGAGCTAAAAAAATCACAGTTTTATTTCCAGAAATTCAGGTTAAATTCAGTACAAATGGAGCATGGTCTAAAGGATCAACCATATAAAGGAAAGACTTCATATTCTAATAAAAACTATTGTTACCAAACAATCAGTAAGACCAAATAAAAAAAAAAGCATCTAATGTTTGAAAATAAGGCAGTAAATATTTTTTCATAAAGGTACTCTTTAAGCATTTTTTTGTTTCACAAAACTGTCTTAACTACATAAAGGGCCACTTAATTCAGCACAATTCGGACCACATCACAATAAATATCTCCTAAAAGCATGTTGAAATACTTTTTGAATTTTTTAAATCCATGTATTTTTCACTGAAATATCAAATACATTAAATCTGTGTTTACATGAGTCACTGACTGCCCTCTGCCAGACTTGCCGTTACAGCTCTTGCGCAGTGAGCAAATGAAAACAAAAGATTAACCCTTAACAAATTCATCTGTGCAGAGCATGCTTTGGATATGTATACGACTGTCAAATGAATTTATTAAGTCAATTTGTTTAGGCAGATATAATGGCATACTGCATGGGCTTAAAGGGACAAAGCAGAGGCTCCAAATATGGTATGATTAAAACTATTGGTAACAACAAGTACTTTATCAAACATGTTATTTTTACAATTGCATTTTACTATAGTACACTTATGTCAAATTTAGCATTTTTTACAGTTGTATATTACTATTTAACCCCTGTGGTCCAGCTGTATTGTCTCCTGTGTAGACCCAAGTAAGAATTAGACTAATCAGGGTAGTTATTTTCTGGGGTTTACATGATGTTTCTGGTCCAGTGGCTTTAGACTGAGAGCAATAGAGCCCAAAGTAATTAGCAAATTAGCAATTAGCACCTATAATCACCCTTAAAGGCAAAGGTTAAACCGTTAGCCTGAAGTTTGCTGAATTTCTTGCATTTGCAAACTGTTTTATCTCAATGTTGACACCCCCTGAAATCCCCAGGGAATATTAGCATAAGTAATACATTGTATCACTTTGGCCTGGGCATTGTGCAGACATGCTCAGTTATCACCTGAAGTCTTCCCTACTGTGGGAAGTCACATGATATCAGATACTCTCCTTTAGCCAATCAGCAAGCGCATCCTCTTTTATATTGGGTACATTTTTTAATGAAGTACCCAATATGCGCAGTGCCATTGCTGGGGTGTCTACATCACCCCCAGCACATTTTTGTTTTGTTTTTTGCAAAAATATGTTTGCATTTTCTTTCATGCGCACATTTGTTGCTAGGTTGGTTATGATGCATTCTACAGGATGCATTCATAACCCACCTCAGGTTCATATACCTTTAAGAATGAGATAACTATGCTTGGTGAGTGTGCCAGAAAGTTGGATTATTAGTTAAAAATTAAAAATGCTAGATTTTAATATTATTCAAGTGCTATAATTTTCATTTATAACATATTTATAACATCCACTGTTTCCCTTTAAGTATTTTTTATTTGGTGCTTCTTTGTTAAATAGTGGCAAAAACACACATTTTATAAGAAAACACATGGGACAATTATATATGTCATTCATCCAGATGTACATTACCAAACAATATATAATGCATAATTGAACTATGTCTCTATATTTTAGAAAATAGTGAGATTTTTATTACTTTATTATATGATGTATGTAAAAATGAATAATACGTTACAGTAATTTCTTGCTTTATGCCTCCTACATATCATGCAGTTAATCACTAATACTTTCATTAGTGTAAGTTTTATCTCCCTGATAATTATACTGCTTTGAAGAGTGCCAATCAGTTTCTTTTACTGAATTTTAATGGTTTTGTCCAAACAAATTGCCAACAGTTCATCATGTTAAAAGACAACTTTATCAGAACTTTAATTTACTAGAATTAGAAGGTAATTGGCATCAAATTGTACCCAGAAGTATCGGGCACAAGGTTATAGTGATCTAAGACAGACAATGTGTGCCACTTATAGGGTGCTACAGATTAGAGCCTTCACAGAAGTGTTAGCTGGAGATACTTATCTATATTCCACAGTAAAGCTTTTTTTTTCTTGACCGGTTCTTCTCTCTGTGCCAAAACACATGAGATTTAATTATCTGTCCAGCGCGGTTCCTTGGAGACCGTGGAACAATTTACAAGGAGCAATATTGGACATGGACTGTAACTTCAAAGGCAAAGTCAATATGCAGTCATATGTCGCTTTTGGTTAGTAGAGAAATTAAATAAAAATAACTCATTTTTTGTGAATTATTTGTATGCCATTATTTTAACAAAATGTCGCAGGTGACTTCAGAGCCATATGAATTCAACTTTGGTATTGGATCCAATGGGCTAGAAGTATTACAAGACTGAGGGTATTGTAAGCATTGATTATCTGTTTAGGAAATCCCTCTAAGTTATCTAATCAATCACTAATTGAATCTCATAATAGGAGTAATGAACAAGTTCATTGGGACAGATTCACTAAGCATCACATGGGGTGCTAGGTGCTTTGCTGTGCTTCAATGTCCTGTTGTCATTGTCATTTCAGCCCCTGCATATAGCTTAGTGAATCTTATCCTATGAGGTCCTGGGTGGGAGCTCCAACGACCCAACTTGGACCAGTGCCTGTTGGACTTCACATTAGTTTTCTTGGCTTTCGACGATCCTGTGCCTAATTTCTGGTTCCATGACTGATTTTGCTGTGGAAAGAGCTGGACCGTTGCATTGGTCCTTGGTTGATCTGCATAGAGAATAAGCCTATTTCCAAAAATATTCCTGATTCCTTCCTTAACCTTGATAAATTCTTGATGAAACGCATTGAGAGTGGTAATATTGCAGCAAATATATCTCATAGTTTACCCGCAAAGTCAGTATTAATGATCAAGGAGACCCTGTACCCAAGACATGAGAGCTCTTTGCAGTGAAACCTTGAGCTGACTTTGCCAAGAAAATCCTGATTCTTAGAAAGAGCAGAATAACTCTACAGTACCCAAGAGGTATAAACCAGGACAGATGGACCTAAATACACAACATGCTGGAAACCTTTTGAGTAATGGCTATGCTCCACAATCCTTTCAGCAACTACTGGGGGGCTTCATGTTCCTCTAAATGCGCAAGGCTCTCTGAGAGTTGAACAACAGTATGTCAATGCATATTGAGTTGTAATTCAAAATTGTCATAGAAACATCTACACTTAAAGGCATATCAAAGCTTCCTGGGTTATGAGTGCATCTGATAGAGGAGAATTAGTAGTGTATGCAATCATTTTTTCCCATGAAAAAAATAACAAACTAAACTTTTACAAACTCACCCTGGTGTTTGCTAAATTCCTTCAGTTTGCAAGCTGCAGCTTTTGTTACTTGACACCCCTGAAAATCCCTGCTAACATTAGCATAAAATTCAAAATTTATTTATGCCAAACAGGAAAAATCTGTGGTTAGCTGAAATAATTTTATCAAACTCTGAGGTTCCTGTGCTGCAAAGCAGCCTGGGATATGTAGTCTCTATCTCTCTCTTTCCTTGTGCTCTAAATCAGCTGTAAGCTCAGACCCCACTAAACCACGTGATTCCATCCTGCAGCAAGTACTTCATTTGAAAGGTCAATCTCTGTAACAGGCTGCTTTCCTATGTGTACTCGGTTATGTAAGCCCCAGTGGGTATGCAAAGCTGGATTTTATTTTCCTGCCTATAGCTTTGTAAGTACACTTTTCTATATAACACATATTTTTCTGATAATATCTGCCTGTTTCTTACCAAACTTTGAAACCCAGGAAACTTATATATACCTTTAAATATATTTTATTGTTGTGTTGTTGCTTTGTTTTTTTCTATATGTTCTGATTGGAGGAAAAACCCTACTTTCGAAGGTGGCAATTTAATGGACATAATTCCATTCTAGTAATGTAACATTTCATAACATAGTGGAGGTGCTTTTCTTGTGTTGTTTAGAGAATGTATATCTGTTGGTCTTCCTATTTAAGATAAGCAGCTGCTTAAGAATTCGGGTATTCACAAAACTTGAGTATTAAGTGCCGGTGCTTCCCTATTAATTATATTTCTAAATCACTAACAAATTGATAGTGCAAAGACTTTATGGAGTTCGAAATGTGTTGATGTTAGAGCATCATACCAAGATCTAACTTAAATGTTTTTCATTTCATATTTTTTTATATTTTTAATTTTCACCAAACTATGTTGAACTGAATTGAATCTACACATCGTAGTGCTAATCCAAATGTATTTTTAATTTGTGTTAATTCAAAAAAATACATTTATTGTTTGGGTATCATAAAACGTAATTAGTTATTACAAAAAACGGTATGAAAAAAAGCATTTGCGTAGTTATGTTTCATTGATGTCAGACGGGGGAATATGAAATCTCAGAGAGATTGGGCAATTGATGTGTAAATTGTTCCATAATAGCACTGGCCCCATTGAAAGCCGACTACAGAGAGAAACACCAGCAGGGGAAAAAAAGAACAATGAGCACAGATAAGGCTTATTTATTAAAAATGATAATAACACACTATTTTTTCTTCAATAGACGACCGTTGTCAGAAATATTTAGAAGCGTGTTTTAGATCGTAATATATACTTATTTTATTGTATAATGATTCACTGTTTCTGTTTTATTAAAATGCTCAGGGACATTATTATAAACGAACGGGAAAAAGGCAGCGTTTGTCAATTGAAAGCAGACACATGTAAATAGCATCAATGATTGTAATTTGTTTAACAATGTGTGTTCAAGAAACATTTAAATCACTATTATAATCCCCTTGTCATGTTGCATTTGCCGAGTGAGAAGAAGGAAGATAATGACTGGAAAATGCAGCATGACACAAATAAACAGGAGAGCGATTGTGATATAACTGTACATCAAATTAAAATGAGGATGTATGCAGTTCCTGTCTCATTATGGCTCGAGACGGGAGGTAAAGAGATTGGAGTGAATTACTAAATCCTATACCCTACCACGTGTGGGATGCAATACTTGTATACTGTATAAAGTATAGGACAATAAAACGCATCAGTTGCATTTATCTTGTATGGTTCTGACAATACCAGGTTAAATTATGTACTTATAACAAGACACATAAAATAATTAAAAAAAAAAATTAAATAAAAAAAAAAAAAAAAAAAAAAAAAATATATATACAGGTTACAAATGACCCAACTTACAGGCGACCCCTAATTAAGAACAGGCTCCCAAGGCTTTTTGTATGAGTTTTTTGTTTTATGTTCTGTTTGCTTGAATTAAAAGAGAAAAATAACAATAGCTTATTATAACATTATTATTATTACACTCTATCACTATTAGTATTATTTTTTTTTATTATTACTATCATTCATCAGGCATCCGACTTACATACAAATCCGACTTAAGAACATTCTCAGGAACGTATCTCATCCTTAACCCGGGGACCACTTGTATCTTATAAATCCGGTTTATTACTATTATTATTATCTATCACAGTGGGTGGTGATAAGTAGGAAGGGCATGTTCATTTGAGCATATAATAAAGTCAGAGATGCTTGGGTTAATGTATATGCCATCATTCCTAATTATACAACTGGGCATGTTTCCTGATTACCTCTCCCACTGTAAGATATAATTCATCACATGAGATAATAAAGTGTTAGAAAATGTACCCAAATGCAATGTTTCTATTGGTAGGTACACTTTGCCTATGTAAGCAGCTACGGGGGTGTGGAAAACAAATTTTATTTTTCAATAGAATAAATCTGTATGTGTATAGAATGACTCAATGTAATGTGTGTTTCTCATATACGCAGGATGTGTAAGAAGGTAAAAACAGGGAAATATAGATATCACTTTAAATACTTTATTGGGGTGGAGACAAACATTCCGCTAGAGGTTGATACTCTAATCTTTCAACGATGAATTTAAAATTGAATGTTGCATTAATAAATTCTTAAATTGGGATTTTATTATTAATCAGTACATAATTAAGAATAACAAGCCCCTCTTGCTGGGGCATTACAGGAGCTCTTTAATGTAAGCACACGTTTTCATACTGATACTTATCTCAGTATAATAGTACATTTATGGAATCCTGCCCTTTATTCGTTAAAACGCAAGTCGTTCAACAACAAAAGAGCAGGAAAATTAACAGTTTAATGTGATTATTCTCTACTTCATTCATCAATTATGGATTCAAGAAAGAATGAGCACAAAACCGTGAGCGGCGAATTCATATTGATCTGAACGCACAGATGAGCCGACACAGAGCCATTAGTGTTCAACAAGGGTTTAGGAAAATATATTTGAATTAAAGTCACCTGCCTAAATTAATTATTCTGCATTCTTCTACAGAGTACAGCATCTCCATATTGATTTTGCTAACCTTGAATAACTGTGAGAGCAAAGTTATAGGGACACAGTGACCAGAATTTCTGCAGGGCTTAAAGGGATTCTTAGTGTTTTAATTTACAAATGTTAGCAGGATATTTAGCAGGACTCGATAAAGATGTTGTGTAGCTGTAATGACTATGACAAAACTTTAGCAGGCCTTCTTATACGCAGTTGGTATACTGTATATAAAAAAAACGGCCTAATTTGGGAATGGATATGGATGGAGTTGAAAATAAATGGCAGAAAAAAATAATTTGACAAGTGTTGCTCTTTAAAGGTAGGGATAGTTGTTAGCGTTTTTTTGATGTAGATTAAAGGGCATTGTTTCAAAAAGCCACACCAAGAGTGTTAAAGGGCCATTTAACTCAACATAAGTTTTACCACATCATAGTAAAGATCTCCTAAAAGCATGTTGAAATACTTTTTGAAATAATAACATTTTTGAAATAATAAAATTTGTGTTTACATGTGGAATAGGCTGCCCACATGCTGTAGCATTGCCACAGCCAAACAGGTTGCAGGGGTGTTTGTCCGATTCAAGAAAATGGTAAGACTACTTACATTTCCAGATTGAAGAGAACCTATTTTTTTTTATTTCTTATGACAGAAAATGTATGCTTCTGCTCTCTTTCCTCTCTGGAATTTGAGCTATGCAGAGCAGTGCTTCACTCCGGAGCTGTCCATGTAAGGATCAAAAGAAAAAAAATAACCCATAACAAATCAATCTGTGCAGGCATGGAATACTGGAATCACCTAAACAGGTCAGTTATGGGTTAACTGGTCAGTGCAGTCCTGAGAGAGAGAAATTGCTATCAATCACTGTCTTTGCTGGCACCTTGGCTATTTGTTATTACTCATGCAACAGCCAGTAGGCAAGATACACCTTGTACATAACAGTTTTATGTAGCGCAAAGGCAGCGGCCGAGATATCTGCCTGGTGTGCTGCCATTCATAGGGCCATGGAGAGTTGCACACAACTTAACAACAAAAGTCCTTATATTCTAGCCTGTTAGTGGTCCCTGTACATTGGCATTGCGATACACTGATGTAGTAAATCTCATCCCACAAAACTACTAGACTTCATCACTCAAAGACAGGGGTAGACAGCCCTTTGATATTTTCCCTAAATTTTAACCCATTCCCTGCTGCACTGAGAGGACAGCAGCTTTCAATGTTATCACCCTACAGCATCAACCGGGGGATTCAAGCATATTTTGGACATCAATACAATTAGATGGTACGACAAAAATAAAAATAAACTATAAGCTCTTATTAAATATAAATATATCATATATTATATTTAAATTGAATATACAATGTTTCACTTTGGCCCTTTAGACAGCACCCATTTAACAAGATTCTGGCACAATCCTTACCATTCAGACATCTCACAATGGATCGTCCTCATTATCGTCCTAATACGACTATTTCACATAAACCAACTTTTTTTCCAGTGGGTAACAATGTTCGGAGCCCCATTAGCAGAACCTTCTGTCTGAAAGTCTAATGTAAATTCTCTATTGCCCCATTAGCTGTATAAAAACTCAAAAAGGCCCTTACTTTTGATCCTTTAACATGACATACTACCAGGTATGAGGAATGGAGAACAAAGGCATCTTGTCACTTTTCAGAAAATTCTTACATATCTGCTATCCCTCCTTCCCTTTGTACCTTGTAGCAAGCACTGGATTTTTTAACACTAAATATATACAGTTAAGGTACAACCTGTTCCTTCTTACATTATCAATGATAAAATAACTCCTTTCTAAAAAAAAATAGATTGTTTTGTGTTTCCCCTTATTTTTTTATGAATTGGACAAAATAACATCTATCTATCTATCTATATGTCTGTCTATCTATCTATCTATCTATCTATCTATCTATCTATCTATATGTCTATCTATCTATCTATATATCTATCTATCTATATGTCTATCTATCTATCTATATGTCTATCTATCTATCTATCTATCTATCTATCCATATCTATCTATATTTTCTATCTATATTCTATCTATTTTTTTAAATACTTAAGTGGATTGTATAGTTTAGTTTATATTATTTTTTATCTTCCTACATACTCCTTCTCACACAAATACAAATATAGTCCCTGTTGACACCTTTTAATACATTTGCTTGACCTTGGAGCCATCCATGATACTCTATTGCAGGTTGCAAGTGGGAGAGTGGCATTTACATTTCTGTAGAAGCAGGCTTGCAGTTATTTTTGCAAGCTGCCTGCTTCTGAGCAAATTAGTCAAAAGTGGTAAATGTCAAAGTTTAAAATAACAAATCTCCCACTCCCCCATCTACTGCTCAGTACCTAAAAACATGTGCCCATGTTTCAAGCTATCAGACAACATGGAAACAATCGATACACAAATAAAATCAGATTTTCTCCAAAATGGTTTTATGCTCATGGCTTATAAATGTATTAACATTGCTATTGTATTATATACCGCACAAATATGTAAGATTATTATTATCACTTATTTACATATTCTGTAAAACAAAGTGTGGGAGATACAGTAAACACAAAAAACATGTTTTTACTAAAATAGAGTAATTATTTACCTATTGATCTTTTACATGCATCCATTTTTAAAAACATGATACATTTTTAGACCCCTATGTCCATTTTTTGGGAGGCTGGCACCTCTAAAGTGCCTATTTTTCCGGTGCCAGTCGTATTATAGTCAGAGCAGACTCTTCAACTTTCACGGTAATCACAGTGCGATGTGACAGTCAGACTCAAAGGACAAATGGCCTCTTGCGACAGTGATTTACAATAGATGTAACCACGCAAACAATCAATAATACAGGGAGAGTTTTACATCGCGGAATGAAAGTGCTGATACTCTGCCAGCTTTTCTTCCCATCAGCTATAATGTCTGACGTTCCCCAAATAATCACACACAAGTAATTTCACTACTCAGAATCAATCCCTGACAAAGCATCTTCTCCACTTAATTACAACATAGCAAGCTCTGCCAAGGGTGAATAAAACAGACGTAAACTATAGAGAGATGCTGTAAAACAAAGAAATATTGGATGACTGGCGCTTATGGATGACATAAAATATGAGGTGGATGGGATAAGTTGGTTGAATTTTTTGTGCGTAGATCCAGAGTTCAGACAAAGGTTCGAAAATGATGAAACCGGACCTGTGTGTTGGCAAACCGCGCCAGGAAGAGTCAAGTCAGTTGCTAGGATATTTGTTCTACCATGATCTATGGTGTGAGCAGATGGGATTAAGAAGGAAGACTATCCAGGTGTTCTCTCCTACGAAAGAATTTGCATATCTCCCAACCATTCTTTTCAAGACCACTGGAACGTTGCATTGTGGCCTTGGTAAAAATCTCTGTGGGTCTTCAAGGACCACTCAATGAGTTGTTTACCTTTTATTTAAAAATTATGAAGCATTGTGATAAATTAGGATAGTACACTTAAAAACAATAAAATATAGAATCAATGTATTTCTGTGTGATTTTTTTTTACATATTAATTTCAATGTAATTATTATCATTTTACAATTTTTTGACCATATTTTAATTTGTATTCCTAGTTGATATGTTGATCGCATTAATTATATACACTGACCACCCTTGGGAGCCTCATTCAGTTGGCTATATTTACTAAAACACTCTCATCCTTAAAAGACCACTGGACTCCACATTTATAGAATGCTCTTTGAAGAACTAGGCTTGATAATAAGGCAACATATTTTAAGAAAGATATATAAACACTATTTTCTTTTTTTTTTTTTAACAAATATATATTTTTAAGGTGGTCTGCAGTTACTTTGTTTGAATTGATTGAGCTGATTTCCCAACATGAAAAGGGCATTGAAGACTGAATTGACTTCTATTAGTCCAACTGAAATCACTGGCACTTAAAATTACCACATTTCAACCAAAGCAGTGAATATTTTTCTACTATTCTATATGTGTGAGCAGAAACAAACAAAAATTCAGCAAATCTAACTGCATTTTGCCCATATATATATGGGCAAAATGCAGTTAGATTTGCGGAATTATTGTTTGTATATATATTTATATATATTTATATATATATATATATATATATATATATATATATATATATATATATATATAATCTCAACATTGCTTAGGATAAGATAAAAGCTAATAGATAGATAGATAGATAGATAGATACATAGATAGATAGATACATAGATAGATACATAGATAGATAGATAGATAGATAGATAGATAGATAGATACATAGATACATAGATAGATAGATACATAGATACATACATAGATAGATACATAGATAGATAGATAGATAGATAGATAGATACATAGATACATAGATAGATAGATAGATACATAGACAGATAGACAGATAGATAGATAGATAGATAGATAGATAGATAGATAGATAGATAGATAGATAGATAGATAGATACATAGATAGATAGATAGATACATAGACAGATAGACAGATAGATAGATAGATAGATAGATAGATAGATACATACATAGTTAGATACATAGATAGATAGATACATAGATAGACAGATAGATAGATACATAGATAGATAGATACATAGATACATAGATAGATAGATACATAGATACATAGATAGATAGATACATAAGGTACTGAGCAGTAGAGGGGGGAGTGGGAGATTTGTTATTTTGAACTTTAACATTTACCACTTTTGACGAATTTACTCAGAAGCAGGCAGCTTGCAAAAATAACTGCAAGCCTGCGTCTACAGAAATGTAAATGCCCCTCTGCCACTTGCAACCTGCAGTAGAGTATCATGGATGGCTCCAAGGTCAAGCAAATGTATTAAAAAGTGTCAACAGGGACTATATTTGTATTTGTGTGATAAGGAGTATGTAGGAAGGTAAACAATATATAAACTAAACTATACAATCCACTTAATGCATATAATGTTTCTATTGGTACTAGATGTACTAGCCACTTACAGATCATCTCTCAGCAGTATTTAAAAACATGATAGATAGATAGATACACAGATAGATAGATAGATAGATAGATAGATAGATAGATAGATACATAGATAGACTGGGATAGATAGATAGATAGATAGATAGATAGATAGATAGATAGATAGATACATAGATAGATGCATTATATTCATGATGGCCATTGCATTGTCTGGATCTCAATCTATAATGATTTAATTAACTCACTCCGAGATGAAGTGGCCATGACCTTATATCCAGTCAACAGAAGCTGTATATGCAATTACACAAAGGAGCTGCCATAGCTGATTGGAGCTTTTCATCGTTGTGCAGCTGTTGACACACAAACTGAAACGTGTCAACTTGTTTCAGTGCTGGCAATTGTCTTTATGCAAATTTCCAATGCATCATATGGTTACTGGTTTAACATTTAGGAAGCTACTGTGAGTATCTGCTTGTTTTTTTGTTTTGTTTTTTGATTTCAAGGTTTTTGTGAGTGCTAAATACGAAAACGAACCGTGAAAACTTGGCCAGATAATCTTGTCATCATTTTATTTTCTATTGATCAGCACATAGGAATATAAGTTAAATATAGGATCCGATTGGCTATACCAACATCCATACATGCAGCCTATATAATGTGAGATAAGGGAAAGATATATACTTTATGACTTTGTAAGGTATGTGTGGCCATTCATTTGCCTCTAAGAACCCTGGAGATGTTATCTACACACTTATTTTAGGTTGAACGCACAAATGTATAAATATTCATACATTTTATAAAAAGGATGCTCCATAACTTTGGTTATAGATAATGGGGAATATAGACTAGGAGTTAGATCCAGGTAGGAGGAGTCCTGTAAGATACAGAGAAACTGTATATTGTCATTTGTCCAGAATCATTTATGTGAGGGTAAGTATATAGAAGGTGGTGTGGTCGGTTAGCGTTGGGTTTACGATAAGAGTTGAAGATAGTGTTACAGGTACAGTTGAGTTTAGGATGAGGATTGAGGTTAATGTTACAGGTACAGTTGAGTTTAGGATGAGGGTTGAGGTTAGTGTTACAGGTACAGTTGAGTTTAGGATGAGGGTTGAGGTTAATGTTACAGGTACAGTTGAGTTTAAGATGAAAGTTTAGGATGAGGGTTGAGGTTAATGTTACAGGTACAGTTGAGTTTAGGATGAGGGTTGAGGTTAATGTTACAGGTACAGTTGAGTTTAGGATGAGGGTTGAGGTTAGTGTTACAGGTACAGTTGAGTTTAGGATGAGGGTTGAGGTTAATGTTACAGTTACAGTTGAGGTTAGTGTTACAGGTACAGTTTAGTTTAGGATGACGGTTGAGGTTAGTGTTGCAGTTACAGTTGAGTTTAGGATGAGGGTTGAGGTTAGTGTTATAGGTACAGTTGAGTTTAGGATGAGGGTTGAGGTTAGTGTTACAGGTACAGTTTAGTTTAGGATGACGGTTGAGGTTAGTGTTGCAGTTACAGTTGAGTTTAGGATGAGGGTTGAGGTTAGTGTTATAGGTACAGTTGAGTTTAGGATGAGGGTTGAGGTTAGTATTACAGGTACAGATGAGTTTAGTATGAGGGTTGAGGTTAGTGTTGCAGTTACGGTTGAGTTTAGGATGAGGGTTGAGGTTAGTTTTACAGGTACAGTTGAGTTTAGGATGAGGGTTGAGGTTAGTTTTACAGGTACAGTTGAGTTTAGGATGAGGGTTGAGGTTAGTGTTACAGGTACAGTTGAGTTTAGGTTGAGGGTTAAGGTTAATGTTACAGGTACAGTTGAGTTTAGGATGAAGGTTGAGGTTAGTGTTACAGGTACAGTTGAGTTTAGGATGAGGGTTGAGGTTAGTGTTACAGGTACAGTTGAGTTTAGGATGAGGGTTGAGGTTAATGTTACAGGTACAGTTTAGTTTAGGATGAGGGTTGAGGTTAGTGTTACAGGTACAGTTTAGTTTAGGATGAGGGTTGAGGTTAGTGTTACAGGTACAGTTTAGTTTAGGATGAGGGTTGAGGTTAGTGTTGCAGTTACAGTTGAGTTTAGGATGAGGGTTGAGGTTAGTGTTACAGTTACAGTTGAGTTTAGGATGAGGGTTGAAGATAGTGTTACAGGTACAGTTGAGTTTAGGATGAGGGTTGAGGTTAGTGTTGCAGTTACAGTTGAGTTTAGGATGAGGGTTGAGGTTAATGTTACAGGTACAGTTGAGTTTAGGATGAGGGTTGAAGTTAGTGTTACAGGTACAGTTGGGTTAAGGATGAGGGTTGAGGTTAGTGTTACAGGTACAGTTGGGTTTAGGATGAGGGTTGAGGTTAGTGTTACAGGTACAGTTGAGTTTAGGATGAGGGTTGAGGTTAGTGTTACAGGTACAGTTGAGTTTAGGATGAGGGTTGAAGTTAGTGTTACAGATACAGTTGGGTTTAGGATGAGGGTTGAGGTTAGTGTTACAGGTACAGTTGAGTTTAGGATGAGGGTTGAGGTTAGTGTTACAGGTACAGTTGAGTTTAGGATGAGGGTTGAAGTTAGTGTTACAGATACAGTTGGGTTTAGGATGAGGGTTGAGGTTAGTGTTACAGGTACAGTTGAGTTTAGGATGAGGGTTGAGGTTAGTGTTACAGATACAGTTGAGTTTAGGATGAGGGTTGAAGTTAGTGTTACAGATACAGTTGAATTTAGGATGAGGGTTGAGGTTAGTGTTGCAGTTACAGTTGAGTTTAGCATGAGGGTTGAAGTTAGTGTTACAGATACAGTTGGGTTTAGGATGAGGGTTGAGGTTAGTGTTACAGGTACAGTTGAGTTTAGGATGAGGGTTGAGGTTAGTGTTACAGTTACAGTTGAGTTTAGGATGAGGGTTGAGGTTAGTGTTGCAGTTACAGTTGAGTTTAGGATGAGGGTTGAGATTAGTGTTACAGGTACAGTTGAGTTTAGGATGAGGGTTGAAGTTAGTGTTGCAGTTACAGTTGAGTTTAGCATGAGGGTTGAGGTTAGTGTTACAGATACAGTTGAATTTAGAATGAGGGTTGAGGTTAGTGTTGCAGTTACAGTTGAGTTTAGGATGAGGGCTGAGGTTAGTGTTGCAGTTACAGTTGAGTTTAGGATGAGGGCTGAGGTTAGTGTTGCAGTTACAGTTGAGTTTAGGATGAGGGCTGAGGTTAGTATTGAGGATTGGGTTGGGGTTATGATAAGACTTATTGTTAATACTGGGATTAGAATGGGGTTTATGTGAAGACTGGTATTAGTGTTGTTTTTTTTATTAACAGTGAAGGTTACATTTTGGGGCAGTGCAGGCATTATAACAATGATAGGTTAGTGTTTTGGTTAGGCTTGTGCTTATCCTGTGAGTTGATGTTAATCTTGAAGTTACGGTTGATTTATGATGAGAGCTGACGTAAGGGTTAGTATTTTATTAGGGCTGGGATATGATTGATGTAAGTTTTAGGGTTGAGGTTAGGATTGTGGTTGGATCTAGTAATGTGGTTAGGTATATGTTTGGGCTTGGTTTTAAAGTCGGAACAAAAGTTAATCCTACTAGATAATATTAGGGCCACAGTGCATGGCACAGGGCATATCACATAATTAAGATAGATTATTAGCCACATCCACCAAATGTGTGTAAGTAATAGGGCAAGATGTTATATAGTGGTGTAAAAGATACATACTCTCCAGATCCCACTAAACTAAATATAAGGTCCCAGCATGAGTAGGTCCCAAGGCTCTTTAGAATACAAATTTACTCACATGGCCTTTCCTTGTACAGTTTCATAGTTCAAGCAAGTGAGGAATTCCTCCGGCGGGCAGAAATAAATAAATAAGCCTCATAGGCAGTATGCTATTGCAGCAATAAATCAGCATATTTAGACAGAGCCCTGCACAAAGCCAGCCATATTTATTTACAAGGGTGTCAGTGCACAGGAAGATTTATGTTCTATAATTCAAACTATTGCCGTTTGCTGGTGAGATTCTCTATCTGGCACTTTGAAAATAGAGCTGTGAATCTGAATATGACTGACAGGGAAAGTCAAATTATTGATAGTAAACATAAAGAATTGTTTGTATCAAATCCTATATAAAGCATAGTATGAATTCCAAATATGCGAATTAATCAGAAGAATGAACAACACAAACATAGCAAGATAAGCAGCATTGTCTGCTTCTGGGAAGATCTGACTTTGAAAGGACTTCTTCAGATTAGCATTAAACATACCTACAGTATTATTACATTAAAGGACCACAATAGTGCCCTAACGACATGAGTTTAATAAGGCACTAATCAATAATAAAATGCATATTCAATGATTTATAAAAGCAATATATATGTTAAAATTACTGTCAAGCTCAGCTGTTGCGCGTATCCATCCAATAGTGGGGGAGGCAGCATTGTATACCAGATAGCTGCTAAATTTTCAGGCATAATGTGTATCCCCAATCCACTGATCTCCATTGGCCGGAGACTTGTTAGAGATTCCCCATGGCAATAAAGTTTTTCTGTTGATAACCTATCAATGACTGTTTGTCACTTTATCAAATCAGATTGTTCTTAAAAGCCTTTAGACTAATCGTTCAGCCAGTGCCTCTCCCCTTCTCTAAATGACCTTATCAGGGTGGCAGATAATCATTGAAAATGAATATGATATTTAATATTGCAATTATAAATTAATAAATTGTAGTAATGGTCAGTGCATCATTAAAATAACAATTACATTAGATCCTACATATTGGTCATCTGGGACAGTAAAAGTACATAATTATTTTCTGTAATTATATATATATAAAATACAATTTTTATTTATTAAACCAAATATTTCCATTAATAATAATAAAAATTAAATGCAATTAAATATTATATTGAACATTAACATCATCTGCTACTCTCCACCCCATTTTGGGTGTCCACAAGATGGGAGATGATCTGCTTATAACTCCCAAAGTGTTGGGATGATAACTAAGATAATCCTGCCCAGTTGATATAAAAATGTATAAAGACACAGATATTAACTATTTTAAACATATCTGTCATTATACCATTTATCCAACTGGGCAGGCTTATCTTAACACCGCCACTTTGGTGGTTAATTAATGGCCCTTGATAAAGAGGCTTAGAGAATGGAGGTCCTTTATAGAGAATGAGTACTTTAATAAATGGCTCTTGGTAGAGACTTAGAGTAATATAGGTCCTTTATAGAGAATGCATGCTTAAAATACCTAAATTAATGGTCCTTGACAAAGATTAATCATACAAACAAGAACAAGCGCCCATTTTACACACACTAAACATGAATAATGGAAAATTAAAAAACCTTTATTAATAAAATTTGACAAAAATATTCTACATAATATTCCTTGATAAAGATACTTAGAGAAAAAGGTCCTTTATAGACATTTTTGCCTAAAATAAATGATAAGTATGTGTGTACTTTTCTGTAATAAGTGGAAATAAAGAGAAACAAGTAGGCAGACTGCATATACATTTTATACGTGATATTAAATGGTCTCTGTCCATTTTTAGCCATTATTTAAGATTTTGAGAATGCAAAATAAATGTATTAAATGTACCTGTTGTGACTGATTACTAAACAAACTTGGAGGCTTTTATGTCCACTACTACATTATCAGTCCCTTGTCAATATCCCAAGTGACATATTAGTTCAGAACATAAAAGGCGCCGCCTTTGGCGATCCGACAGCACCGCGCTATCAAAGACAAGACGGAGATCCCTCTCGTTATACGAGCTTGCCTGTGTTCCTCGGCTCTCATGTTTAAATTTTAAGAAATTATTTTGATTACTTACTAAGCAAGAAGTCTTTCAAAGTACTTCTTTGAGAAGGGGTCACAGCGAGTTTACATTTCGTGCTACGTCTTACTTGGTATTCTGCAGACAAGTTCCTCCTCAGCGCCTCTCCCAGAGTCTTTTATTAAAACAGAAAAAGTGATATTTCACAGAATGATGATTTTTAAGGCTGTTTTGATGAAAGCTCATGTAGAAAAAAAAAAGACTGTAAAATTATTTCAGATGAAGTTCAAGTCGGGAATGATTTTGCGTGCGAGATATTTAGAAGACTGCGAAAATGTGTTTTTCTTATAACTTGCATATTAACAGCTAGCTACATTACAGGGAAATTGTATTTCTCAAAGCCATTTAGATGAACAATGTTATATAGCAAAGAAATGTCAGCATTTCCCGTCTACCAATATAATTAAGAGTGGGTGCTATAATTCTCCTTTATCACTATAACATACTGATATAGATAATCAAGAAATAAAATGGTATGGAGGAAATGTATGTATTTGTAGTCAACAAAAATAGGAATTCTGCAAAATAGTTTATTATCAAGATTAGATTTAGCAGTAGGTTGTGGTGGTGAAGGGGCTTGTATACCTCAATGAAGCTGTGAGCTATACCATGTAAGTTCACCCTAGATGGGCAGGTCATGGCAGAGAGGTCAGACAAATTGGAGAAGGAACTGGCAACCCGTTCCAGTATTTTTGCCAAGAACACCTTATGGATGAGCACAACCAGATGCAAGATGTGACTGGCATGCTGAGGTGCATAGGGTCACGGAGAGTCGGACATGAGTTGCTTCAGATATTTTAAGCTTTGTTATCTCTGTCACTCAATATATTTAATTACAACCCATTGCCATTTTATGTATTAACACGTGTACATTAAATGGCCATTATATTTTGGGAAAAACTTCACAAGTTTGTGAAGTAAGTGACAACAACATTAGCAACTTTGTAAGGAATGAACCCCCTTCTGAACTGCTACCTTGTCGTGGTGAAGGGGGTTGTGAACTTCAATGAAGCTGTGAGCAATAACATGTAGGGTCATAGCAGAGAGGTCAGACAAATCACGGCCCACTGGAGAAGGAACTAGCAACCCACTCCAGTATCTATGCCATTAAAACCTTATGGAGTAGCACAAACAGATACAAGATGTGCCTGGTGTGCTGCGGCCCATGGGGTCACAGAGAGTCGGACACAACTATACAAAAGAAGGTATGAACATAAATTTTTTTTTAAGAAGTCTTACATTTAGCTGCTTGTGTCATAGGAGATTCCACCTTGACTTGCTAGCCTGCTTTAATCTTGAGGGGGAGGGCTATCCTACCACGTCTTACGCTTCTAATTGTCTTACTGTCAAGTGGTAATTTAAAGTGGCGGTCTTTAAATAGATCTAATTCTGCTAGGAACAAAGGCATAATATCTGCTACCATTAAAGAAAAACTAGTTACAATAGTTAAAAACTAAACTCTGCATTTGTTTACATTTTGCAAAACATTTTGGATATTATCAAGCCAAGTTCTTAATAAGAACATACTAAAAATATGATACTTCAGTGGTCCTTAAATGTATATCTAAGTTTCCATGGTTTTAACTTTTTCTTATCTAACACATGATGCTTATATCAAAAACACACATTACATTGATTAACACACATACAGATTTATTTTATTTAAAAATAAAACATGTTTTCCACCCCCCCAGAGCTGCTTACATAGGCACAGTGTATCTACCAATAGAAACACTGCATTTGGGTATGGTATTTAACCCTATACTAACTTTGACATCAACAGCAGCACAGTGAAGAAATCCACAGAGCCATGTCTGAGCTCCTTGCTTCCATGTGTAGGGCTAAAACAACACATCCCATGGTGCTTTGCTGCACAAACTACCATCACAGACTAATAATGTTATAGCTGCCTGTGATTGGCCAAAACGATTTAGGAATTTTATGCTAATTTCCACAGGGATTTATCAAGGGTTTAACTCTAAATATCAACTTCTTGCAAACTCATGATATTTAACAAATGAAGTAAGTTGATTTTTATTTTGATATTTTTTCATGCAATAATTTTTTTTACACACTACTGATTCTCCTCAGATGCATTCAGAATCCATGAAACCTAAATATGCCTTTAAGGACTTTAAAAGACCACTGAAGTTCAAGAAAAGAGACACTTCTTTGTCAAGTGTTAGACTGTACAGAAATCCATGTTGTGTTTGTTACATCACTTCCTCAGAGCTGTATATTGAGGATGTGTCTTATATCAGTGGAGGAAGGAATGGTAGAGGCGAATACACAGAGCCTGGATAAGACTGAAACTGACCCACAGCCCTCCCCCTCACTGGCTCGAGAGCACAAAGTTGCAAACTAAGAGATACAGGAATTGCAGTAAATATCTGCTCATGGATTGAGAGCTGGCTAAAAGACAGGAAGCAAAGGTTTGTTGTAAATGGAACACACTCCGATTGGACTAATGTGGTAAGTGGGGTTCCTCAGGGATCAGTATTAGATCCCCTCCTTTTTAGCATATTTATTAATGACTTAGAGGTAGGATTGCAGTGTGGTATCTCCATTTTCGCTGATGATGAAGTTGTGCAAGGTAATTAAATCAGATAATGATGTGCTTTCCCTCCAAAGGGATTTACATAAAATTGAGGAATGTGCATCTAAATGGCAGATGAGATTTAATACGAATAAATGTAAAGTTATGCATCTGGGAAGGAAAAATAGCCATGCAATTTATAATCTTAATGGAGCAAATCTAGGTGTATCTGATATTGAAAGGGATTTGTGAGTGCTTGTGGACAACCACCTAGGTAACAGTGCTCAATGCCAAGCAGCAGCTGCAAAGGCAAATAAAATATTATCATGTATTAAGAAGGTTATAGAAGCAAGACAGAGAGTCGGACACAACTATACAAAAGAAGGTATGAACATAACATTTTTTTTAAGAAGTCTTACATTTAGCTGCTTGTGTCATTGGAGATTCCACCTTGACTTGCTAGCCTGCTTTAATCTTGAGGGGGAGGGCTATCCTACCACGTCTAACGCTTCTAATTGTCTTACTGTCAAGTGGTAATTTAAAGTGGCGGTCTTTAAATAGATCTAATTCTGCTAGGAACAAAGGCATAATATCTGCTACCATTAAAGAAAAACTAGTTACAATAGTTAAAAACTAAATTCTGCATTTGTTTAAATTTTGCAAATCATTTTGGATATTATCAAGCCAAGTTCTTAAATAGGAACATACTAAAAGTATGTTACTTCAGTGGTCCTTAAATGTATATCTAAGTTTCCATGGTTTTAACTTTTTCTAATCTAACACATGATGCTTATATCAAAAACACACATTACATTGATTAACACACATACAGATTTATTTTATTTAAAAATAAAACATGTTTTCCACCCCCCCAGAGCTGCTTACATAGGCACAGTGTATCTACCAATAGAAACACTGCATTTGGGTATGGTATTTAACCCTATACTAACTTTGACATCAACAGCAGCACAGTGAAGAAATCCACAGAGCCATGTCTGATCTCCTTGCTTCCATGTGTAGGGCTAAAACAACACATCCCATGGTGCTTTGCTGCACAAACTGCCATCACAGACTAATAATGTTATAGCTGCCTGTGATTGGCCAAAGCGATTTAGGAATTTTTTGCTAATTTCCACAGGGATTTATCAAGGGTTTAACTCTAAATATCAACTTCTTGCAAACTCATGATATTTAACAAATGAAGTACGGTAAGTAAGTAAGTTGATTTTTAATTTGATATTTTTTCATGCAGCATGGAGCAAATCTAGGTGTATCTGATATTGAAAGGGATTTGTGAGTGCTTGTGGACAACCACCTAGGTGACAGTGCTCAATGCCAAGCAGCAGCTGCAAAGGCAAATAAAATATTATCATGTATTAAGAAGGTTATAGAAGCAAGAGAAGCAAATATAATTCTGCCACTATACAAATCCCTAGTACGCCCTCATTTGGAATATGGAGTACAATTTTGGGCACCACTCCATAAAAAGGACATTTTAGAGCTGGAAAAGGTACAGAGGAGGGCAACAAAACTAATAAGGGGAATGGAGGGGCTAAGTTATGAAGAAAGACTGACCAAATTAGACGTACTATCTCTAGAAAAAAGGCGTCTAAGAGGAGATATGATTACCTTATATAAATACATCCAGGGTCAGTATAAATATTTGTCAATGGAGCTTTTTGTGACAAGAGGTTTTCAACTGACAAGAGGACATCCCTTGAGGTTAGAAGTAAAAAGATTCCACCTTAAAGAAAGAAAAGTGTTCTTCACAGTAAGGGTGGTTAATCTGTGGAATTCTCTACCAGAGGAGGTGGTGACAGCGCATTCAATAGATAACTTTAAAAGGGGACTAGATTTATTTCTAATTAAAAAGGAAATTCAGGGTTATCCTGGATGATTAGAGAGACAGTATTGATCCAGGGAGAAATCCGATCGCCAGTATCTGGGGCCAGGAAATAATAAAAAAATGTTTCCATTTGAGACCATTGGCTAAGTCTCACTTGCTTTTTTTTTCTGTTTGCCTTCCTCTGGATTAATTAATAATTAAAAATAAAATAAAAAAATGTATGAATATTTAATCTGCATATTGCAGATCAGAGGAGATCTTAAAAGGTTGAACTTGATGGACTGAAAGTCTTTTTTCAACCTTAATTACTATGTAACCATAGTTCTATAAAAATGTACACGCCCCTCTCACATACAGTTTCCACCTACATTTCTTTCAAGGTCAGCAATTTTCTTTTCTATTTAAAACTAGCTGTATGACTTTTTTCCTGCCAATTATGTTAGACTCAATTTTGTCCTGTAGCCCTTTAAATGCCCTCCAACACGGCCAAAGCAGAATAAGGTATAAATGAAAGCCGCTGCCACACCGAACAATTAATCAATATCTGTAAGCTGACATCCTAAGAACGCGCTCAACTAAACCCGTTGGTTCCTCTTGCATTTACAAATAAAGATCTTAAGATTTTGAATAAAGCCTGTCTACTTGCCTGGAAAATATCAGAGGCCTATTTAAATGGCATTTACGCACAGTACAATTTTATCTTACACGCGTCTCCTTATCACTAATAATAACATCAGATTAGTGGATTTAGGCAGGCTGAATAGCAATGCCTTTACTGATCTGCTCTTAAAGCAGATCTTTCCATCTGTCTTGTCGAGGGCTTTTTCTTGTACCACCAATTAGTCATTTTATGCTTTAACCTCCAAAGCCTCAAATTTAAGTACTGAATTTTTTGTTATGTACACTTTATATAGAAAAAATGATGAGTAACCTGGATGCTAGATTATTTCCAATAAAGGAAATTATTAATTTATTTCCTGCATCTGACCTATCACCTTGGAAGTGTTATCCCATTGTAAATCACACTTCCATTTAATCCTTTTGTAAGCTTTTCAGCAGAAATAAAAGGAGATCATAGCTGCTTCCTTACCACGTGACAATTCAGATTAGGAAAGAAGTAAATGTCTGTAACCAGAAAAAAAAACTTGAATTGAGATAAAATTAAAGGCTGAATTTATTTATTTTCTAACAATATTTTGCCAAGTCGGGAGGAAGTCTTGGGAAGGTATTGCAAAATTACACTGCACTGGGCAACTACTATCTTATTACCGCACAATCGTTTAAACTAGGGCAACTTCTGTCCTGGAGAGCCACACACAGGCCATGATGGGAGGATATTCCTGTTGCATACAGGAAAGATATCACTTATTCAGTTATCCTGATTGACCCTGTGCACAAAAAGAAAATCCTCATATCCAGGCCTGTGTGTCTACTCCTGGTCTTAACAAACATAGCTATTTTATTCAAATCAATGGAAAAGGCTTTAGTTAAAGGCCCAGTGTAAGTGCTTTTCAAGTGAAATCTATTTTTTAATCCACCAATAATTAACAAAATGCAGCAAAGAAAGCCTTTAGCAAGAAAATATCATATAAAAGCATAGTTCCTTTAAACCATGAATGCTGTTGCTCTCATCCCCCTAATCCCTTATTATTTTCTAGAAGACAAACACTATCAGCACATATTGCATTATTTATGCAGGCCAGATTACTTGGAGCATGCTAGGATGGTTTATTTGATTGCAGAGCACATTACAGGTAATCTGACCTGCATAATTAATGCAATATGTGCTGATTGTGTTTGTTATCTGGACAATAGTGTCCATGACAAGGAGGGGCACATGGAAGGAGTTCTCATGATTGAGAGCGACAACAGTTTTAAATTATATTGTCACTGCTGTGTTCATCTTAAGATTTTTTTTTTTTTTTTTTAAATAAAAGTTTGGATTTTTTAAAATCATTTTCTTTTCAATGCGCAATAGAAAATGTTAGACTTAATTTCCCCTCTAATTTACTATAAAGGTGGGGATGTTCTCAATCCAAGTGTACTTTAAATAATTTATCTTGTGTAACACCTTTAGTGCTGCTCAGTGGGTCTACGCCAAATATTCTATTAGTTTAAACATAAACAAATGATGCAGCACAATTCAATTGAGAACTATTTCCATAAGCATTCATTTGGAGAGAACTAGGCAAACATTTAAACGGTGGAAAGAAATATTGCAGAAAATCCCTTAGGAAGTAGAAACCTCCTATTAATCTCGCTATGGAATTATATTGTTAAAGGACCACTGCACAATGAATACAAATATATGTTTGGGAACTTTCCGTCTAAGAGCATTTAATTAACCTGGAAAAAAGTCATACAGCTAGTTTTTAATTAGAAGAGACATAATGATGCCTGGGGGAATACATGATACATAGGTGAAAGTTGTGTGTGTGTGACATTTACATTTCTAGATAGATGTGGTTGCATTTCCTGAAGCAAGGAGTCTGCTTGTGGGTCAGTGAAGGGGAAAAAGTATGGTGTCAGTTTGACTTTCTTAGTAACTGAAATATGTATTTGGCATGTATCTTGCTTTTGATGGACAACTGTATGATCACACTACACTGCGAATGAAGAAGATTGAGCCAAGTTACATTCCAAGTGTCTAAAAAAAACTATAAACAAGGGCCAAGCTACACTTCCAGTGTCTACTGAAGCCCTGAAAACAAGAGCCAAGCTATGGTCCAAATGTCTAGCGAAACTCAGAAGTCTATCTACACTCCAATTGTATACTGAAATCTAGAAATAAGAGCCAAGCTACAATCCAACAGCCTTATTAAATTGCAATTTGGCAAATTCTAAAGGGCTCTATATAAGCACAGAGCATATTTTTTTACAGAAGTTTTTAGTCAGTGAACTTCTATCCAAAAGCAAGGTCTTCACTAACTAAAAAAATATGCTATGTGCTTATATAGAGCCCTTTAAAATTTGCAGAATTACAATTTAATAAGGCAGCAAATGTCTACTGAAACCCAGAAATAAGAGCCAAGCTATGACCCAAATGTCTACTGAAACCCAGAAATAAGAGCCAGGCTATGACCCAAATGTCTACTGAAACCCAGAAATAAGAGCCAAGCTATGATCCAAATGTCTACTGAAACCCAGAAATAAGAGCCAAGCTATGATCCAAATGTCTACTGAATCCCATAAATAAGAGCCAAGCTATGATCCAAATGTCTACTGAAACCCAGAAATAAGAGCCAGGCTATGACCCAAATGTCTACTGAAACCCAGAAATAAGAGCCAAGCTATGATCCAAATGTCTACTGAAACCCAGAAATAAGAGCCAAGCTATGATCCAAATGTCTACTGAATCCCAGAAATAGGAGCCAAGCTATGATTCAAATGTCTACTGAAACCCAGAAATAAGAGCCACGCTATGATCCAAATGTCTACTGAAACCCAGAAATAAGAGCCACGCTATGATCCAAATGTCTACTGAAACCCCGAAATAAGAGCCAAGCTGTGATCCAAATGTCTACTGAAACCCAGAAATAAGAGCCACGCTATGATCCAAATGTCTACTGAAACCCAGAAATAAGAGCCAAGCTATGATCCAAATGTCTACTGAAACCCAGAAATAAGAGCCAAGCTATGATCCAAATGTCTACTGAAACCCAGAAATAAGAGCCAAGCTATTATACAAATGTCTACGAAAACCCAGAAATAAGAGCCAAGCTATGATCCAAATGTCTACTGAAACCCAGAAATAAGAGCCAAGCTATAATCCAAATGTATACTGAAACCCAGAAATAAGAGCCAAGCTACGATCCAAATGTCTACTGAATCCCAGAAATAAGAGCCAAGCTATGACCCAAATGTCTACTGAATCCCAGAAATAAGAGCCAAGCTATAATCCAAATGTATACTGAAACCCAGAAATAAGAGCCAAGCTACGATCCAAATGTCTACTGAATCCCAGAAATAAGAGCCAAGCTATGATCCAAATGTCTACTGAATCCCAGAAATAAGAGCCAAGCTATGATCCAAATGTCTACTGAATCCCAGAAATAAGAGCCAAGCTATGACCCAAATGTCTACTGAAACCCAGAAATAAGAGCCACGCTATGATCCAAATGTCTACTGAAACCCAGAAATAAGAGCCAAGCTACGATCCAAATGTCTACTGAAACCCAGAAATAAGAGCCAAGCTATGATCCAGATATCTACTGAAACCGACGTGTCTACTAAACCAGGAGCTACAGCCAAGCTACACTTCAAATGTCGACTGAATACCAGAATTTAGAGCTAATCATTCCAATTGTCTACTGAAAATCAGAAGCTTTAGCCAAACTACACCCCAAATGTCTAGATCATTTCTGGTGATAATTATAGGTGCTACAGATGATCTACACTCAGCAAAGCTACACTCCAAATATGCCCTTTAACTCAGAAGTGTTGAGGATTCTCCGATATTAGCTGCAGGATAGAAGAGATGATACATTATTTTGTCCTCATTGTTGATGCATTACATTTATATTGTTGGTTCCCAATAAATACAGTCATAGCAGAAGTTATTTTTTCAGCACTTTATTGTATTTATTTTTTTATCTAGAACATAGCTCCATTATTTTACAAATCGGAGACATCCCTTATGTAGGCTTACACCAGACACACTTTTCCTCACCTGCTGTGCCCTGTAGTAAATATTCCTTGTTCATAGCTGTCATCTTGACTTGAGCCAGTTTATAGTGGCCTCTTCAGATGAGAGTGAATTGGTGTCGGCGGCTTCGCGAGCACATTTTAATAATCAGCCTGATCATGTGTGCATGGCAGCTGCTCGATTGATGGTGTTAGGCAGCAAATAAAGAAACATGCCAGCGGTGCCCTCAGATCTGACATAACGAGGGAACCATCCGTCATTAGGCTAAAACGCTCATAAGAGCTGTATAGCCTGTGACATAGGGGTCTATCTTAGGAAGAGCTAATGAGGATATGTGGCCCTTTTAGCATTCTCTACCCGATCTGCATTGCAGATGGAAATCTCTGCCCGACATTGTACATCTTACTACAAAAAAACAAATTAAGATATGTTATCACTAAATGAAATTATGACTGATATTTCCTGTCTCCTCTTTATTATATTAAATGAAGATTTCGTTTTACGATTCGCAGTCACATACTTAAAATTGGGTAATTGGCGTATTATTAATAGAAATATTCTTGTCTTGTTTTTTTTACATTTTCAATGCTTATAGGGACACTGAAAACGGTTCCAAGTTTTGTATTATTGAAAACTACATTTGTTAAAAAAAAATTATTTTGCAGTTGAATGATACAAAAAAAATCTAGTAGGGTATATATGAAAATTAGCTTATTTTGTTTTATGAATTTTTATGGATTAACCAATTAGCTCATTAACTCATTGTTGCTGCCCCATGTTTCCTCATGTAGTCTACACATGCTCATAATGATTTAGGCTGAGTAGAAAAAAATATCTGCAGAGCACCCCTATAATTTTCCTAGAGTGCTGGCAATGCCCAAGAGGCACTATATGGCAACCTCTAAACATGAAGAGAGTCTACTAGATTTAAAAGGCAAGTGTATAATGAAAATAATCTTATGTTTGAACATTTGAGTTTAAGAATCAATGTAGTTTTTAAATATAAATAAAATTATGCCTATATGTTGTCCGGAGGTATGTGTGCATGAGAGGGATATTTATATTTTTTAAGAGCAATGTTTGCATTTCTTGATGCACTGGCTGCTTCTCGGCCAGTGATGCTAAATAAGTGTGGTGTCAATTTCAGTCAAATCCAATTATCTAACAAAGGTGTCAGGCTTTGAACTGTTCCCTCATCCTCCCCACTGCCCCCTTACATTGACAGATACATAAACATACCATCATGGTCCAGCTGTCATAAAGTGACATAACAAACACAACATGGATTCTCACAAACCGAGTTTGCAAAATTTCTGCATTTTATTTTATGGCTTTCACAGCTGCTAATATCATTCGTTTGTTACCTACTTCACAAATAAGTGCCATGTTTCTTGAACTACAAGTAGACCTTTAAGATTTTCTCTAATGCACAGCTAATGTTGTCAGTTTATTACCGTACTTACTTCACAAACATATGAAGTGTTTCCTAAACCTTTAGAATGCCTTCCTGTGTCGCTCAAGATAAATTAGGATCTTTAATATATAACCCAAATATATTTGCATAATTGTAAATACAAGTCCTATTTTAAATAAGAATCTTTTTAACTAATTAACAATTTTATTTTTCAAATTGTACTTTTAATATGACATCTCTAACGACCTCTCAGGAAAAGCAGGAAAGATGTAGATGGGATTGTTAAGTGAATACACTTATTAATTACAATAAAATAATTGCTGTCATTTCATTGTTTCAGTGTTCTTAATTGCTCTTGATTTGGAATCACCAACCCGCATGCAATTAATCTCAGAGCAGCGAGTCCTTACTATTATCTCTGGTGCCATTACTTTATTTATTACATATCCACTTAATTCTTAAGGACAGTATCAGTTTTATTAGTTCTGATCTTACCGTGACTCATTCAGCTAAATTGCAAATTTCTGATTTTTCTAGCCACACAGGAATTCTGTTATTTAAATTAAAATATAAAATTATAGCCATTTTCTGTAACACTGTCTCAAATGACGGTATAATTATTTGGGGAAGCAGAAGATATCTTGAGTGCTTCTTTCAAAGGGACACAAGGCAATTCCTATTCCTCTTTTTTAAATGCAGTGTTAAATTTACTTTCAATAGTCAGCTTCTAAGCCTCTAGTTAAGCTGCTTGTCTCAACCACAATGATGTTATGAAAGCAACTGGGAGGGACTCTCACTGGGAGACATATGAAACAGTCAGGAACAATCTTGTGTCTAGGCAGTGCTCTTTTTTGGCTGTCTCCCAACCAGAGCTGATAATGTCAAGGGAAAACACCTACAAAAGGACCAATGTAGATCAAGAAAAAAATGCACTTATTTATTAAGTACAGTTGTATCTTGGTACTTGTCGATAAATGGTTGCAGAAGTCATGACAAGTGGTGAAAACAGTGAGTATCAAATTATAAGGCGTTCCCATAAGGAGTAATGTAGATTGATTTATTCATGTTTTAGCAAGCATGAGGAGTACCAAGCAAGCGGCGAACGCTGAAGCATTTTTTCCTCTTTGAAATGCATTGAATACCAAACTCGAGTTTTGAAGCCGACAAGTGCAGAGGTAACACGGTATGTACCAAACAAACAACAATAACAGCTGTGTAATCCATGGGCACAAAAGCATTTTTTTAGAAAATTTAGATTTTGAAGACTCTATTTATGTGTTTTATGTTTGTTACATCATTTCCTGAGAGCTAGATCATGAGGGTGTGTTTTGGCCATCAGCGGAGAGAGGGGTGGAGAAGGAAGGAACAGATAGCCTTTGTTGAGATAACTGGATGAGATCGAAAGTGGCACCACACTCCTTCCTTCTCACTGATCCACCAGTAGAATGTTGCATCAATGTATGCAACCACATGGATTCATCTAAGGTCCAGTAGACACATACACATTTATAAATATTTTAGTAAATTTTTAGTAAATAGTACATCTGTGTTCACATTTGAATGTCTTAAGCAAGTAAAAAAAAATTCCAGCTCAGAATTCCGAGAAAAACAGTTATTACACTGCATTCTGGGAAACTGAGCTGGGACATGCAAATGTGCCCACAAATGCCTCGCTCTTCGATCCATAGCCATTTCAAACATGGCTTCCTTTAAGCTTATGCCTGCTGTTTACACAGCTTTAATGCAAAGCCAAGGCTGGATTTTACACAAGCCGAGAATCCTATCCATGTACAGCTGTTTCAAGCTTACTGGCTATCATAAGCATGGGGCGGGATCTCCGCTTGTGTTGTGGACTTTATTAGTAGGTAGTTCACCACAACAATCATTTAATATATGGTGGGCAAAAGAGCGATAGAAGCCCTCCACCATACAGTAGTACAGTAAATAAATAGTACATCTGTGTTCACATTTGAATGTCTAAATCAAGTTAAAAAAAACAGTTTCCAGCTCAGAATTCCGAGAAAAACTGTTATTACACTGCATTCATATATATATTAATGGTGCTACAGTCAATAAACAGCACTTAGTCCTATTTAGATACAATATTGAGTTGACCGTTTAGCTCTGCCTCCCAGCCAGAGTTGCTTAACTACCTCAATAGAAGTGGGGAAATCAAAAATGGTATAGACACTACTGGTGAGAAAGGAAAATATGCATGTACTCGCATTCTAGAGTAGCCTGGGGCGCATGTGGCCCTCGGGCCTAGGTTTGCCCAACATTGCTCTTAAACATCCCTATTAAAAGACATGTTATGTGTCTTACACTTTTTTTGAAGAATGTGACCTGATAATCACATTATTTACAGTAAGTGAAAATAAATACAGCCTTATTTTAATGTATTAAAAATTTGGACACAGATACAATCTCCAGATAATAATACAAGAAAGCCAACAAAGCAATGGATACCCACAGTGAAGAACACATGCAAATTAAAGTTAATAAATTAACCTAATATCCTAATACCAAGATTAGTCCTCGAATGGGTATTAAGAAAAAGACGTTAATAGTTGTTGTGACTATCAGCAGTAGTAAGACTAATGTGTAATAGTCTAGTAAAAATTGTATATTTAAAAAACACTGTTAAAAGAGATGTTACGACGGGTAAAAAGGTGTTATATGCGTGAGTACATTCATTTTATTAAATATCCAATGTACCATGTGAACTCTGATGCTTGAAAAAGCTAATTTCACAGCGTTCCCAAGCCCCATTAGCTGTAGACAGCCCATTGTATAGTCTATAATATTTTACAGAAATAAATATATTGCTGCATGTAACAATTATTTCATTTAATCACTTTAACCTATCGTATATGTCTCCCTTTGTGCATTCCTCGAGCTAGTATCCCCAAAAATAAATGAGATGCAAAAAGATCCTCATGCCCTGCAGCTGTTTAGTGGCATATTTAGAATACAATCTGATTACAATACTTAATATATGTTCCATGTTTACAGCCCCATGCATTATAAAGTGACAACAGGGCAATATCTGTACATAATGTATTTAAACCTGTATATCAAAGCTTGTAACATGACTACATGCAAATGAATAAATCCTGCTTTCCAAATGTCACCAGACTAGTGATTTGCCACCAGCCGCTACCATTTTACCCAAGCGGTGAATATAACACAGTCAATCTCCGATGCTTTCTATCTCCCTTGCTTCCTGCAGGGTCCCTGGGAGTGTATAAATTATATTCGGAGAGCGCTGTGCAATGGCCCTTTCGGGATGTATATTAATGACAGAATTTCCCCATGCCAGACCCATCTCTGTGTCGGAGTGAGAAAGGTACAATCTGTTCTTTGCGGGTTTTTAATTTCTCATAATTAACACTGTCATGTACATGAATGGCAATGTGGACTGAGTCACAACAGTATTGCAAGTTTTTTTTTTTTTGTAGGGTTGGATATTTTTTTATTATTCAAGCAATTTCCAGGTTGTGTTATGGACACAGCTTTTGCGCAGTAAAAACATTCTGTCTGGGATTTAAAGGGCATGTACAAGGCAAGCAATTTTTAGACCACATTAAAGGGAATTTTCTTACAAAATGCTTTAAAGGACCACTGTAATACCCAAGCGAGAGGAGCTGGTTATTTAATCATGTATTGATCATTAATAACATTCCTATTAAATAACTAAAATGGTTTGTTAAGTGTGCGTAACGCTCCAGGGGAGCGCATGCCACGAAAGCGCACCGTGTGGCACAAGCCGCACCATGCACAAAGCGCATGCAACAGAGGGGAGGGGGGGGGACAGAGAGGGGGAAAGAGACACAGGGGAGGGAGGAGGGGGAAAGAGACACAGGGGAGGGAGATGGGGGAAGAGAAACAAGGGAGGGAGATGGAGGAGGAGACAAAGAGGAGGGAGAGGATGGGAAGAGACACAGGGGAGGGAGAGGGGGGAAGAGACAAAGAGGAGGGAGAGGGGGAAGAGACACAGGGGAGGGAGATGGAGGAGGAGGCAAAGAGGAGGGAGAGGATGGGAAGAGACACAGGGGAGGGAGAGGGGGAAGAGGCAAAGAGGAGGGAGAGGGGAGGGAGAAACAGTGGAGGGAGGGGGGAAGAGACACAGGGGTGGGAGATGGTGGGAAGAGACACAGGGGAGGGAGAGGGGGGAAAGAGTCACAGGGGAGGGAGGGGGGGGGAGAGACACAGGGGAGGGAGAGGGCGGGAAATAGACACAGGGGTGGGGAGACACAACATTATACCGTCGGGTAAACGACTAGTAATATATAAAAGCAATTGTTGTTTAATGATTCAGTCATGTCATACCAGTCGGGTTGTTCTAATCTATAAGGTTTTCATAGCAAAGATACTGGAGTGGGTTAACAGTTCCTTCTCCATTGGACAGCAATTTGTCTTACTTCTCTGCCATGAGCTGCCCATCTTGGGTGACCCTGCACTGTATTACTCAAAGCTTGATTCAAGTACACAAGCCCCTTCACCACAACAAGGTAGCGATCCACAAGGGGATAAAAGCAATATTCAATATTAAATTCATTTTCAAATATTGAGAAGTATGGTGGGTTGCCTGGCCTGAAAGACAGATCTAAAGGGTTTTAAGAATACAGCGGACCCTTGGTACTCTTTGTTAATTGGTTCCAGAAGGCATGATGAGTGGCAAAAAGGACAACTTGATAAGAGGATAAACAATCATTGACTGGTTGCCTCATCAGCATAGACAAGCTGTGAAAGGTAACATCTTTAAAGGGCCACTTCAGTGTTCTCATACAGCGCTCTCCAAAGAATAATTAGGGAAGGCCTGCTAAGGAAAAATATTTAAAGGGCTGTGCATTTATACAATTCATTATTATTTTGAATCTTGCCCCTCGGCACTATGAGCTCCTTATCTTTCCATCCTCTGAATGATGTATTGTGTCTGGAGTGGGAATCTCTGCAAACCACAGTATGATAATGGGAGGTGACTTAAAGGTGTATTTGTGTACATTGCTAGCAGCACATATTACACTACTGGCTGCTACTGATGTGTGAGTGGTCTTGGAGAAATGAATGGCTTGAGTGGTGGATCTCAGGCCTTTTGGGGATTTGGACCCGCCTGGCTGCTCCGTCGTGCCGCCCACCGGCTCCTTCTGGCTGCCCGGCGGATGTAGATTGCTGGAGAGAAAACTGACCTTGCAATACAATTAAACACAGAGTATATGAATATTAGATCTTTATATTTAGCTTAGAAAGGAATACAAGAGCACTTATATAACTATTAGGCTCCTCCCCACAAAAGACAATAATACACACAGATATAAGATGACACTTGTCTATTATGTATAAAACATAACTTTTATAGAGACAGTTTTGAGGTTGATGCCTCTCGTCAGTGTGGGGCACATTCTTCCTTTTACATCTTTATATACAGCATACAGCTCTATATATCTTATAATATTTTAAAACACAATATTAAAACAAAACGGGAATCTAATCCCACCAGCCAGAGATGGTGAGAGGGTTTTAGAGAAGCCATATTCCTGGACATCATCTCATTCACAAAACAAACACTGTATAATATTTCTACTATTTATATCAAGTTCCCTAAACCTTGCAATAAAAGATAGGACTGTCTTTTTAAGTTTATATTATTGTACTGAAAAAAATGATTTTGAGCCCTCCGTTTCAAAAGAATCTTGTGTTGAGGTAAGAAAGGTCTCAAAGCCTGTCAAGTTGATTGCCTTGTCACTGAAGTGGGAAACCCGCTGAGTTATCGCCGGTGTGTTTAGGAAACTCTCAAACATCCCTGCCGCTAATACTAACCTATTTCAGCTCTCAATTGGCCAAAAGCCATGGAGATATATGGCAGAGATCCATGGTTTCACTTTCCGCCTCCCTCGGAGGTATCACTGTTCACCTACTCTCCACCGCACGTTGACGGAGCCAAGATCTAAGGCTTGGTAGCAGCACACCTACGGGCTGTAATACCAACAATTGTAGAAGGAATGAAAGGGAAAAAATCTACACGGTATTAAAAGATAGATCTGTAGCGTCTACAAATCTCACCGCTGACAGTCGCTTATTACAAGAACTCTCAAGCTACAATAACTGATATCCCCAGACTAATATCCACAGTATCTCACTGCACTTTCATATATCCTATTACTAATACATAACAGAAGTATCAAACTAACTGCTGATCAGAATGAAAAGGGAAGGGAATAGCACGGCAAATGCTAAAGAATGATATTGTTCTCTACAAAAAGCACCTTACTATTATCTTGTCAGTACAATGTGTCATTGTGTTACCTTTAAGAATGGAAAATATTAAATAATATTCGCTATGGTACATTGCTACAACAAGGCAATGATTACGAATTATTGAAAATAGCAGATGGTAAGAGAGGCAACCAGAAGGCAGCTACAGCTAGAGATATTCAGTGATATGTTATATGTCTCGGAAAATATGGAATTATTTTTATATTGTTACCAATATCTGTAGGAGTTCAAGAGCAACCATTTAAAAGGATGCTATAGTCAAAGGCTTGACAAATGCCAGTTGTTAAATCTCTTAATATATTACTGCTGGCACATAACTTTTTGGTTATTTCACATATATTTCTATATAATACCCACATTTTGTTGTTGTTCAGTCGTGTCTGACTCTCCGTGACGCTATGGACAGCAGCATGCCAGGCACAACTTGTGTCTGGTTGTGCTTATCCATAAGGTTTCATGGAAAAGATAATGAAGTGGGCTGCCAGTTCCTTCTCCAGTGGATCATGATTTGTCTGACTTATCTGCTATGACCTGACCATCTTCAGTGACCTTATATGATAAAGTTCACAGCTTCATTCACATACACAAGCCCCCTCACCACCACAAGGCAGCAATCCAGAAGGGGAGCATCCACATAGTGGCTTCTAAAAAATGTTCGGCTGGCTCCTAACTAAGCTGGCTGGCTGCTGTACTCTTCTTTCATGACTTTTAAAGGTTATGGTAAACAAAAGTTTAGCATGAGTGGTTTATAGTTTTCAAATAAAATAATGGACTGAGTTGGAATTCATTCAACATTCACAAACAGTGTTTCTATTGGTAGGTACACTGTGCCTATGTAAGTACATCAGGGGGTGTGGAAAACAAGTTTTATTTTTAAATAAAATAAATCTGCATATGTATAGAATGACTCAATGTATTGTGTGTGTCTGATATAAGCAGCATATGCTAGAGTATAGAAAGGTAAAACAGGGAAACTTAGATATGCCTTAAGGAACCTACAGCTCTAGGTCCTCCTAGAGGTCATCCACATCCCCAAATATTTTGTCTTTGGCATTTTTTTTCTTAAAATACTTTGCTTTTCTAAATAACGATTTAACTAAGTAGCATTTTAGAAAGCAATCATTACACATCCCCCTACTCTCACTGTCTCACAGTTTATGTGTCAGGGTCCTTAAGACGTTACATTATGCAGCACTTCTCAGCTCTTATTTAAGTTACGTGAAGATCAAACTGAAGGGTTTAAACTGTATAAACAAGTCCCAGTGCATTGTGATTCCTCACACGTCTTCCTGAGGAATGGATGATAGTGTGTCACAGCTGCCTGGTTTAGCACTCACATGCACAAACCCCACATAATGACAATATTGATCCACACAAGACTTTTTTTTAAGATAAAAAAAGCCAAACAAATTGCTACAATAGCCTGATATAGCAGGGGCTTGGAATATAGCAACAGATTAAGGACTGCATCAACCCAAAATTTGTTTGTTTTGAAAGTTTTTAAAGTACATGAAAAACTGCCTATATGTTGTACTAGCCATTAGTTTGCAGAGCATTCATTGTTGTTTATGCTGCGTTATTATGTAAATGTGTGGCTTCTAAATACTAAGGGGCTGTTTTTATGTGTTAGTTAGTGATACAAACAAAAAAGGAACATTTAGATCCCTCTCTACCCTTATAAAGCACAGCAACACTCGAGCATAGTAATGATGGACAATGCTGAATATCTCACAAACGATTCACTGTAGAGAAAATTAGCTTGCATAATGTATATCTAGTTTAGCTCAGTACCCTTCTGGATCGCTACACCTTTTGGATCACTACCATGTCATGGTGAAGGGGCTTGTGTACTTCAATGAAGCTGTGAGCTATACCATGTAGGGTCATCGAAAATGGGCGGGTCATAGCAGAGAGGTCAGACAAATTACAGTCCGCTGCAGAAGGGCCTGGCAAGTCACTCCAGTATCTTTGCCATGGAAACCTTATGGATGAGCAAAAGCAGACTTAAGATGTGCCTGGCATGCTGCAGTCCATGGGTCATGGAGAGTCGGGCACGACTGAACAACCAAACAACAAAAATAGCCCAGAACTTTCTGACATTTAAAATATATTTTATACACTGTGTTTTTCTGTCTGATTTACATGAAAACCAATGGGAACAAAAGAACAAATTGTTGCAGTTTAGATATCCATTAGGCCCATTATCAGGACAGCAGAAGAGAATATTATCCCGCCTGTCAATATTAAATTGAATTTTTCTACATTATAGATAAATCATTTTTCATTTTTTTCTGCAAACTACATTTACAACAATGTCAACTTTCTTTCTAATTGTCATGGGTCAGGGGTCTGCTTACTTATGAACCTCTTTGGAGAAATCAATTACACTCTGCAACCCTACCACAACAGAATTTGTAAGAGGGAGGTTCTATCAGTGCTGCAACACTACATAACCCAATGGAGATACAATGTATTGGCTGCCTGTGATTGGCCAAAACTAATTATTAAGTTTATGCTTATTTTAGCAGGGATTCGCAGGGGTGTTAACTCAATAACTCAATAACTCTTAACAAAATCAACCGCTTGCAAACTGAAGAGATTTAACAAACATCAGGGTGAGTTTAATAATGTTTATTATGGTATTTTTTCATGCAAAAAAAAAATATTTTTATATACTACTGATTCTCCTTTATCAGGTGCACTCATAAAACAAAGGTAAATGTTGTTGCTCAGTTGTGTCTGACTCTCTGTGACCTCATGGACAACACACCATGCTGATCCACTTGGTTTTCATGGCAGATATACTGGAGTGGGTTGCCAGTTCCATCTCCAGTGGGCCACAGCATGCAGCTCCTGGTATTCCCAGGTGGTCTCCCATCCAAGTACATGCCAGTGTGACCTCTTGGTACCCTGGCTGGATTCAAACCCAGGATGCTGTGGTGAAAGCAAGTGCATCCTAACCACTGGGCTACCAGGGATCCCCTCATAAAACTTAAATATACCTTTAATGCAGAGGTATCTGCTATCCCCCAATGTGACACTGACAGCTAAAATGGCCATTGCTTTTGAACTGGACTAATGAAAAGCTCACACAAAGTAGCAGGAATAATAAGTTCAGAAGAGAAAATGGAAAATTAAATAGAAAAAGCTAAAAATCTAAAGGTTGTGTTTATTTTTGTTATATTTTGTTATGCAAAAGATAATATAATAAACATTTAAACTGAAATATTGATGAGCCCTGGTACATAGGAGCCATGTTCATCATTGTGCAGGTACAGCATATTCCAGTAGTGAAAAGATTAATGTAATTTGGAATTAAAACTCTGTGATTACAATTCAATCCCTAAAAGGTACGGACTTACTGTTCCTGGAAAATATAATTAATCACACAAGGCCGATCTGTAATACCGCGCAGGCGAAACGTAAACTAATAACTAAGTGGCTTTAATGTGTGATTTAGTGTATCTGCCTCAGTCATTATCATCAATAACTTTCAGTAAAAACATAACATTGAATAAAACTGTTAAGTGTAAGCATCTGCTACTGAAAAGATACAGTCTGGTTTAATGACCAAACACAAGCGCCGTTTCACACATGAGCGGGTTTCTCTAAAGCAAATAAATAAAATCTCCTCCCTTGAGGATGATTCAATCCCGGTGCGTCCGCGTGCACTGAACTTGCACCTCGGCCATGGCGAAAATATTAATCTTGCAATATCCAATTGGCTGAGTTTCTCTAAGACTATAATAGAATTGCAGGTGCGGTTTGTAATAAGCACTGACCTGTATATACAATTAAATTATATGAAAACTGCAATATTCAGGATTCTGCAGAAAAAAAATCAATATGTAGTGGTCACATAGCCATAAAATACGCTCTTGAGTAGAACTGATTGCATTGTATGGTCATGAAAAGATATCACGGCTTCGTAGTGATATATATGGTGTTTTAAGCATAGAAACATATGTTTAATGGGAGATAAAATCAAAAAGGCCCATATAGTGTGCTCATTTTATCTACAAAAAAAAAGTTAATGAAATGGCCAGTGCCGGCATATTTAATATTAAACCTATTTTGTATTTTTTTATTAATGCATATATTACACTATCAACAAAGGTCTGCATAGGTAGAACTATGGTATTCCCAGTTGTCCACTACCTTGTTGTGGTGAAGGGGCTTGTGTACCTCAGTGATGAGCTATACCACGGTTACCCAAGACGGGCAGGTCATAGGGGAGAGGACAGACAAATTGTGGTCCACTGGAGAAGGAACTGGCAACCCACTCCAGTATCTTTTCTGCCATGAAAACCATATGCATAAGCACAACAAGAAACACAGACAGAGTGCTGGGTCCATATAGTAACCAAGAGTAGGACACAACTGAAGGACTGAGCAACAACAACAATTCCCAATACTAATATATGGAGGTGAGAGCTGGACCATAAAGAAGTCTGAGCGCTGTAGAATTGATGCCTTTGAATTGTGGTGTTGGAGAAAACTACTTAGAGTCCCTTGAACTGCAAGAAGATTCAATAAATCAATACTGCGGGAAATCAAGACAAAATGTTCACTGGAAGGTATAGATCCAACAAATCAGTATTTCAGGAAATCAAGACAATCTGTTCACTGGAAGGTTTGATCATGAGGCTGAAGCTCAAATGTTTTGGCCATATCATGAGAAGACAGGATTCCACAGAGAAAGATTAAAGGTACGCAAAGGAGACGGCAGAGGTGGAGATGGATTGAACCAATGAACGTGAGCTTGATGGAGCTCAGAGAGGCAGAGGCTGGCGTACTCCATGGGGTCACAAAGAGCTGGACACGACAATTAATGCACCACTGCACAATGAAGCGAAAAACATTTTTTGAAATGTTTAACCCTGAGCATAATTAAGAAGGAAAAAGTCATACAAGTTTTTAATTTAAAAAAATATTTTGATGCGTCGGCAGGACCCTGGAGAGATCCATGATACAGTGGTGGAAGATGCGGGTGTGGGGGCGTTTAGATTTGTGGAGAGATATTGTCGCAATGAATTATGCAAATGGCCTGATTCTGGGACAGTGAGAGAGAATGGGCAGTCTATCTATTTCAGTCTTATCCAATTATATTTACAAAGACTTTATTTACTCCTTCCCCTCTCTCCACTGATTGCCAAAACACACACCTTCATTATTTGGTTTAGAGGGAATGATGTAACAAACACAAAATGGATTCCTGTGCTCATAAGAGTCTTCAAAAGCTCAAATTGCCCCAACAAATGTTTTATGCCCATGGCTTACACAGCTGCTGATATTGTTAGTTTGGTACATACTTGACAAACAAGTGCTGTTTTTCTTGAACCTCAGAGATCTTTTAATTAACTTTAAAAATGTATGCATAAACAGCAATAAAGCACATCTTTAGGTAGAACATATAATTTAAAAACACAGTTTACTTTATTAATAACTGCTGCTGTCCCCTCCCCATTTATCTCATTGTCATGAGTGCTACTGAAAGGAAGTGTAATATTTAAATTACACTACCATTGATTTTACTGTATTTGGTAAGGCTTGAATAATGGTATTGCAATTGAAATCTCTCACTTCCTTTCAGTAACACTCAGGACAATAAGAGAGGTGGGGAGAGGTACAGCAGTGGCCATTAAGATAAAGTGTTTTTAAATTAAATTTTCTGACTAAAGATTTGATTTGCTGCAGTTTGTACATGTATTTTTAATGTAAATTGTAACTTGATCTAGGGAGATTAAGTGAAAAGAATAGCATGCCCGACTGGAGGGGGTTAGAATAGTGATAAAACTTAGACATTTAAACATGTCTGTAACTATTATTACTTAATAGGGCATGCTTATCTTCTGAATTACCCTCCACTGTGAGATATCATTTATGGCCCTAGATAAAGAGTGTTCGGGGGAGGGGGGTGTTATGGAGAGCAATCATTTCTGAGATATTGAGCATTAATTGTGTGGCCAAAGTGCAACTCATGGTGCTAATTTGCCACTGATGTTCTTCAGATAGTGGCACATGCATACAGCTGTATGCAGTGTAGAGTTCCTATGGGCTTCAAACTTTAAAGGGACACTGCCACCCCAAAATGATGTTTGTTTTATTTTAAAAAGAATAATAAAATGGCTATACATCCCACTAACATTTCCAAGAAATACATTATTGTTTTTGCAGTTAATGTGCGGCTAAGTGTGCTAATTGATAACTTAGAGAACTTGATATGGGAGGGGATAGGTTCTAACTGAATGACAACATTGAGGGTTCTTGGTTTCGACCATCATTAAAGCAACTAATTCATATTCAGCGGCCTCCCATTTGCAGCACAAGTAATAATGAATTTCACAGGAATGGTCCAGTTTAGAAAAAAAATGGTTAATACAATGTATAAATAATCTAATAAAATAAAACAACTTGATTCTGAGTCCCACAGGGGCAGACATTCAGACCGTGATACTAACTAGCACATCAAAGCAGCTAATTAGTATCCAGGAGATGCTCATTTGCATACAAATGCAGCACAAATAACGGTACATTTCTCAAGAATGGTCCACTTTAGAAAAAGAGTGGCTAACCCAATGTATAGATAGTTTTTCATGTTCATTAAGAATAAACCTAAAAAATCTATTTGATTAATATATCACATATATAGTTGTGCGCGTACGAGTTGTTGCTAACGCTTGCGGGCTCGCATAGCGAGCCCGCGGCCCTCGCATGACGAGAGCCTCAGTTGCTGACATGGAGCGCTGCCAGCAACTGCGACCCTCGCAAAATTTACGTTCAAACGCAAACAACCACACAACAACCGCGACTACGCAAACAACACGACACACCAACTACGACCCTCGCAAACTTTACCACGCAACACAAACAACATACGAGACACGTTACCACACATTACGACCTCGCAACAATCGGACGCAACTCGCGAACATTACAAAATTCAAAACACAATAAATACACACAACACATACATCCAGAGGGAGCATCCAGGACCTCAAAAAAGCAACTTACATCTTCATTTAACTCAAAATAAAAGAGTTTAGACACTAAAAAATTCGCTAAGCGGGATAAAAAATGGCCGCCAACAAAACGAAAACGAGGCTACAGCACTCTAAACACGGAAAACACTACAAGAAACTCGCAAATCACCACAAAAGACCTATGAATATTCCGCTAAGACGCACACCACACATTACCCGCCATTTTACGACAATGCGGAAGTACACAACTACGCTAACGGTTTGGTCTCGCGCACGCACAGTATTACACTGCACACATTCAGCACGCTTACACAGCAGCTCCACACCACTAATGCTGCAGCAACATCAAAACAGATTGCAGCTCTTCAACACAATGCTTCAAAATAGGTAAAGTATATTCATTTATTAATGTATTATATATTTCATTATTACACACCAAACAGCATTAGCTACCTTACAATTTCATTGCTGTCATTTTTTGACGGGCAATTCGCTAGTATATATATATATTCTATACAATGTTGTGCTTACCAGCATTTGCCCTCTGCCTATATGTAATGCCATTGTATTGCAGGTGGCATCCTATCTGTATAATAGAGGGGGGGGTGCTGTATCCCCTCACTCTCTCCCTAAATCCCACAGCTATACGTTATCCCCTGACTACACACAATACTGAGCTTCTCTGGCTCTCTCCATTAGCCCCAGCAACTCTCTCAACTGGATACTAGAATGAAATTTCTTCTTTTACTGATCATTACTGGTTTCTATAGAAACAAGAAAGGATCGGACTCCATTTTCCTCATTTTACCCTTAAGCATTTTTGTGTGTGCACTAAACATTCCCAGCGATCATGAGTCTCCAGTTATGCCATCATTTTTATACGATACGATCCTATGGCAATTTGCCACGTTCAGCTGATAAATGCAGTGTTTGTAATTAACAAATGCAAGGATCCAGTAATATTATTGGTAACAACATACATTTTATCAATTGATAAAAAAAGTAATATCCTACAATGAATGTACAGTGAAGTTTGCAATTTTTATCTGTCAGTCAGGCTGATATCTCTTCCTAATAGCATGTTGTTGTTGTTCAGTCCTTCAGTCGTGTCCGACTCTCTGTGGCCATATGGACACAGAACGCCAGGCACATGCATCTGTGTTTCAGGTCGTACTTATCCATGTTTTCCTTGGCAAAGATACTGGAGAGGGTTACCAGTTCTTTCTCCAGTGGACAACAATTTGTCTAACCTCTCTGCTATGACTTGTCCATCTTGGGTGACACTACATGGTATAGCTCACAGCATCATTGAGGTACACAAACCCCTTCACCAAGACAAGGTAGTGATCCAGAAGGGGCCTAATAGCATAACATTGCTGATAATTGCTAATTTTGCTAATTAAACTCAAGGGCTCTCAAAAGAAAAGATTAGGGATGTTCAGACCACAGGGAGTATTAGGCTGACTCCATGCAGTCTTACAATGCCTAGTTTCCTTTTCTTTTTTCGCAAGGCTAAAGATCATAGGAAGTAATTAGCAATTACTGACCATGATCGTCTATTGGCAAGATATGTCACTGTCCTTAGTGGGTGGATCTGAAAGGCATCTTTAAATAACACTGATAAAGCATCTCTCATTTTCAATTTGGAATTTGGCTTTTATGACACTCAAGCTGCTGATTTAACCTAATCATAAGCAGATGTCTCTGCACTGAGCCTATGCACATTCCTTCATGTCCTGAATGATCCAAACATTACAAGCTCCTCTTAAAATACTCCTAATTCACTAATAAATTCCATATTTTTCTCCTTTCATTTTCAGTTGTAGCAATGATTTTTATTGACACTAACAGGGCGCTTGTTATTTATGGTCCTTGGAAAATTTGGCAGTTGAAGGATTAACTAGCTTATATAAGAGGTTTTATAAAACTGAATTCTGCATGTTTTTTTCCACTTGGTTTTCAGTGCTCTGTGTGATGATGTAGAGCAGGGATGGGGAAATATTTTTGGCCAATGGACATTTGGATATTCGTGGGCCATACAACATTGACCCAATATAGCAGTCTAATTTTTAAGGTGATAAACATTTAATTAACTCACCCCTAATGTGATGATTGGAACTGCTTCTCTCTGTCCTGTGTCTGTCTGTCTCTCCTGTGTCTCCCTCTCTCTGTCCTGTGTCTGTGTCTCTCTTTCTTCCTCTCTCTCTGCCCTGTCTCTGATTCCTGTCTCTCTCTCTTGCCTGTGTCTCTCTCTTTCTCGCTGTCTTGTCTCCCTCTCCTGTCTCTCCCTCTATCAGTCCTGTGTCTCTTATCCTCTCTCTCTGTCCAGTCTGTCTCTTGTGTGTGTGTCTCTCTCTCTCGTGTATCTCTCGCCTGTGTGTGTGTATCTCTCTCTCCTTGTTCTGTCTCTCTCTTGTCTCTCCCTCTCTCTGTCCTGTGTCTCCTGTGTGTATCTCTCTCTCCTGCCTCTCTCTCCGGCGATGTCTCTCGCCTGTGTGTGTCTCTCTCTCTCTCTGCCCTGTCTCTGTCTCCTGTGTGTCTCTCTCGCCTGTATGTGTGTCTCTCTCTTTCCTTGTTCTGTCTCTCTCTCCTGTCTCTCTGTTCAGTTTCTCTCTCTCTCTCCTTGTTCTGTCTCTCTCATCTCTCTCTCTCTCCTGTCTCTCTCTCTTTCTCCTGTGTCTCTCTCTCGTCTCTCTCTCTCCTGTCTCTCTGTCCAGTCTCTTCTCTCTCTCGTCTCTCTCCTTGTTCTGTCTCTCTCTCCTGCGTCTCTCTCTCTCTGTCCTTTCTCTCGTCTCTCTCTCTCCTGTCTCTCTGTCCAGTCTCTTCTCTCTCTCTCTCCCCCCTTGTTCTGTCTCTCTCCTCTCTCTCTCTCTTCTCTCTCTCTGTCCTTTCTCTCGTCTCTCTCTCTCCTGTCTCTCTGTCCAGTCTCTTCTCTCTCTCTCTCTCTCTCTCCCCTTGTTCTATCTCTCTCCTCTCTCTCTCTCCTGTTTCTCTCTCTCTCTGTCCTCTCTCTCCCAGCACTGTGTCTCTTATCATGGTGCAGCCACTCCCCAGCGGCGGAGAGCTCATGCGTGTATCGCTTAGCAATGTCTGACGCCTGCGCAGGGGTGGAAGGGCCAGACCGAATGATTTTGCAGGCCATACATGGCCCACGGGCCTGATGTTCCCCACCCCTGATGTAAAGCAATATTGATGAATTAGTTTTTGTATGAATATGGATCAGTCTCATCAGCACCGGTATAAGTCACACAGTTCTTCTCCAGGGCATGCAGCCAGTATGAGCCACCCCCTGCATCGCACGCTCGCTCTCTGCTTGCATTGTTACACAGTCTTCTCTAGAGACTGTATTTATACAGCAGTCACAGAGCAATGTAAATATTGTATCTGTCTCTCTGAAATGACAAAGCAAACATGGCACCAACTATCTACACATTTCTGGAAATAAACACAGTGGAAGCAAAGAAGACAGGGATGGATAAACAAAACAAACGCACAGAAGCAAATAAAAATATAAATCCTAGTGTTCAATGGTTATGAGACAATAATCTAAAGCTACAATGTAACAAATACAGCTAAATATAGCAATGAAATCACAACATGATAAGTTCAAATTCCTAACAGCCAGCAGCGTCACGGCCGAGGGTGACAGGGGATATTGCAATATCAAGAAACACGGGTCAACATATATATCTTCAATACAAAGGAACAACTGCATACATATAAAGCACTCCAAATCTGTAAGGAGAGAGTATGGTATACAAAAACTAAAACTTAACTTTTACTCATATTGCTAAAAAGAAATATAAAGCATTCCAAATCTCTACGGAGTATAGTATACAAAAACTAAAACTTAACTTTTACTCATGTTGCTAAAAAGAAATATAAAGCACTCCAAATCTCTCCGGAGTAAGGTATACAAAAACTAAAACTTAACATTTACTCATATTGCTAAAAAGAAATATAAAGCACTCCAAATCTCTACGGAGTATGGTATACAAAAACTAAAACTTAACTTTTACTCATGTTGCTAAAAAGAAATATAAATCATTCGAAATCTCTACAGAGTAAGGTATACAAAAACTAAAACTTAACTTTTACTCATATTGCTAAAAAGAAATATAAAGCATTCCAAATCTCTACGGAGTATGGTATACAAAAACTAAAACTTAACATTTACTCATATTGCTAAAAAGAAATATAAAGCACTCCAAATCTCTATGGAGTATGGTATACAAAAACTAAAACTTAACTTTTACTCATGTTGCTAAAAAGAAATATAAATCATTCGAAATCTCTACAGAGTAAGGTATACAAAAACTAAAACTTAACTTTTACTCATATTGCTAAAAAGAAATATAAAGCATTCCAAATCTCTACGGAGTATGGTATACAAAAACTAAAACTTAACTTTTACTCATATTGCTAAAAAGAAATATAAAGCATTCCAAATCTCTACGGAGTATGGTATACAAAAACTAAAACTTAACTTTTACTCATGTTGCTAAAAAGAAATATAAAGCACTCCAAAACTCTACAGAGTATGGTATACAAAAACTAAAACTTAACTTTTACTCATGTTGCTAAAAAGAAATATAAAGCACTTCAAATCTCTAGAGTATGGTATACAAAAACTAAAACTTAACTTTTACTCGTGTTGCTGAAAATAAATATTATTGTTGTTGTTGTTCAGTCCTTCAGCCGTGTCCAACTCTTGGTGACCATATGGACACATAGGCACATCTGTCTGTGTTTCTGGTGGTGCTCATCCATATGATTTTCTTGGTAAAGATACTAGAGTGGGTTGCCAGTTCCCTCTCCAGTGGAATGCTATTTGTCTGACCTCTCTGATATGATCTGCCCATCTTGGGTGACCCTACATGGTATAGTTATTTTTTAATAGGCTAGTCTGTTTGCTTGCTAATACATCAAATGAGGCAGATAAAGACTCCTATAAGGATATATCTGACATCCTATAGAACCCTTGAATGAAGCAGAGCTTCTGGAACCTACAATGCTAAATCTAAAAGGTATTTTTGTTATGTAAACACAGATTTTTGATAATAAGTTATTTAATAAAAAATAAACCTATTAAATGATCACAACATAATTTCAATTATACTGTTACACACAGGATCATATTTGCATATTTTGAGCACTGATAGTTTGTAATGTGGTACATATAAATACAATTATTTGTTTTTTATTGTTTAGTCGTGTCTGACTCTTTGTGACCCTATGAAGCCCAGCACGCCAGGCACATCCTTATGGTTGTGCTTATCCATAAGGATTTTCGATACTCGATTTAGTTGCCAGTTCCTTCTCCAGTGGACTGCGATTTGCTGAGCTCTCTGCTATGACATGCCCATCTTGGGTGACCCTACATGTATAGCTCACAGCTTCATTGAAGTACACAAGCCCCTTCACAAGGTAGCGATGCATAAAGGAGAAATTATTCATACAAATCTATTCCTAAATCATTACACCGAGCTTCTTAGTTTCAACATTGTTTTGTTAAAAAAATAATGTTTAGCGCAGTCTTTTGTAGTTGATGTTTGCAAAACAGTTTGGGCTAATTGCTTTTAAATAATAATCATAATTAGTCGTTTGTGCACCAGGTGGGATATAAAATCTAACTCATAATTAACTGAGTCAATATTGGCAATGTATATAATACGCTATCGGAGCTGATTACATATTCCTACACATTTTTAGGTTTCAAAGATTTTAATAAAGGAATCACTGAGGCTGATACATATAGAAATCTAAGTATATATACATATATATATATATATATAAATATATATTTAAAAAAAAAAAAATATATATATATATATATATATATATATAATATAGTCCAGACTGAAGTGGATAGGCAGCAAACTCAGTTGCCTGTCGCTGCGTTTTTAGATGCACTGCAAACCCCAGTAATGTACTAAATCAGTCCTGGGAGCTATAGAGGCGTGGCTCCTAAAGTTTTATAGCTGGGTCCTAACTTTTTAGCTATTATACATATATTTATATATAAAAATACTTGTAAGTAACCATACCACTGGACATGTCACATTCAGTCTCATTCACAAGTTTTATAGTAATTTAAATATCCACTGAGGAAGTCTGAGATATGGGTGAAACGCGTCGTTGTCAGTATATCCCATTACCACTTTATCATTTAACGCTCTATACACACATTAAGTAAAATTGGAATAATTAATAATTATAGCTCCAAAAAGTTGCTGCTTGCACTGGCATTTTTACTGACTTATTCCAATTATGCAGATAGTCTGTATTTAAAAACCTACTCCCATTTTAGGAAGTTGAGCAGCAGAAAACATAATGGCAGATTCCAGTGTAGCACAATTGTATATAAAATGTAATAAATTATATACTGTATTATTGTTCATAATCTAAAAACAATTAGCCTATTGTCAATTGTAATTAGTCAAAATCATTCAGTCTAAAGGGGTTAGTGAAGTAATTGGAAACCACTGATGTAGAGCAATTAAAATCAAATAGTTTCATTTGAAGATATTAACTGTTCTATTGTGTTTAAACAAATGCTGTAGTGATATCTTTTATAAAATTCAAACCAGTGGTGCAGCAGGTGCAAAGCACCAGGGCCCACAACTCAAACTCAAGTTGTATTTCTGGGGTTATTCTTAAAGAGCATGAAAAACTGGCTATATGTTGTGTTATCCCTTTTTTTCTGAAATGAATCAGTTATAGGTATTTCCATATTGTGTTTGCTGCGTTTATATGCAAATGTACAACTCATGCATATTAATTAGCTGCTTTGGCGCGCTAATTAGGATAAGAGACTGTTTGTCTGTCCTGTAGTGGCCAAAATAAAGTTCTGCCATGTTATCTTGTAGTTAGATCCCCTCTCTTATGAAGTACTCTGAGGCGCACATTAGCATAGTGAGACATAGATTAGCATATTGAGCCACAAAAGCATCTGAGCGGAGAGAGAGAAAGACAGAGAGGTGGACAGAGGGAGGGAGAAAGATAGAGAGAAGGGGACAGAGGGATGGAGAAAGAGAGATTGTGGGACAGAGGGAGGGATAGAAAGGGAGAGAGACAGAGGGAAGAAGAGAGAAAGGGAGGGATAGAAAGAGAGGGAGAGAGAGGAAGGACAGAGGGAGAAGGGGGAGAGAGGGAGGGAGAGAAAGGGAGAGAGACAAAGGGAAGAAGAGAGAAAGGGAGGAGCAGAGAGAAAGGGAGGGGTAGAAAGAGAGGGAGAGAGAGAGGGAGGACAGAGGGAGAAGGGGGAGAGAGGGAGGCAGAGAAATGGAGGGGGAGAGAGAGAGGGAGGGAGAGAAAGGGAGGGGTAGAGAGAGAGTGAACAGAGAGTGAGAGAGATGAGGCAGAGTGAGCGAGAGAGGGAGAGAAAGAAGTAGAGAGAAAGGGAGGGGGAGAGAGAGGGTTGAGGCAGGGAGAGGGAGGGAAGGAGGCAATGAGAGGGGGAGGGGAGAGGGAGGGAGGGAGACAGAAAGGGTGAGAGATAGAGAAAGGGAGGGAGAGAGGAGAGGGGGAAGGAGAGAGACAGAAAGCACACAAAGCACAGAGAAAGGACACAGAGAGAGACAGAGGGCACAGAGAGAGAGAGAACATACACACACAGAGAGGGCACACTGAGAGAGAGCTCCCAGAGAGAGAGAGGGAGCACAGAGAGAGGGAGACGGCACACAGGGACAGCACAGAGAGAGACAGCACAAACAATTGAACATATCATATGACACCATCATATTTAGTTCTAAATATTTTAGAAATGATTTACTGTAGAAAAAATCTGCTAGTACAATGTATAGCCAGTTTGTAAAATAAAATAAACTTTCCATTGGGGTGACAGAATCCTTTTAAGGTTCTGGAAAATTAGAATAGTCTCTGTCCTAAGAGAGATTGGATACTGTGAGCTAAAATGGTCTCTGCTTGAGCTCATCCTGTTATCCAGCTTGTAGCTATTTGCAAACACATCTATCTAACCTCCTACCTGCACACCTACACTTTATATCTCTGTAAAGCACCGGCGTGCAATCTAAATTATACCCTCAAAACTCCACGTTGGAAATAGGTTATATGGAAATACACCTCATGTGGTGCATTCATTTCAATGCAATAGGCAGCTTTAATCCCTTAAGGTTAAAACTCCTATCTTTAAGACCAATAGAGGCTGCCGCTGGATCCCAATGGGAGATTCTGCTCTGGGCAACTTGGACGGAAATTACAAAATAACACAATTTACAAAAAAATATAATCAGTTACCAATGACATCCTACAGAGCATTATTAAAGGTGCAGTCAGTCATGGTGTAGTAATGTAAATTATATATTTACTTACTAGGTACATTTTATAAGTAAACAGTTGACTAATCTGTCCATTTAAACAGATATGGATATTTCCCTGTTTTAAAGCCATATTTAAATGTCATGGATTATGAATGTGTCGGATAGAGGAGAATAAGTAGTGTATGAAAACATTTTGTTGCATGAAAAATACTAAATAAACATTATTAAACTTACCCTAAATTTTGCTAAATCTCTGGAGCTTGTTGGCAGTCGATTTTGAGAATTAACACCCTGAAAAGCCCTGCTAAAATCCCCAAATAAACATTAATAAACATAACCTGACGTTT
>CM050168.1:87711161-87748661 GCA_027410445.1 Discoglossus pictus | reverse complement strand
AGGAAGCAAAAATAAAATTATGTGCAGTTTTGATTAAAATTTCCCAAGTGCTGCCTTCATCTCACTACAAAGTTAATGAACTAATATATCATCAAAATGCAGCCACAAAAGCTTTCTAAAAAAAACTAGGTGTCTTTCTTTGAATAAAACTAAATCCTGGCAGATTACAACTTAATGACTACAGAATAATGGTAATTTTACTATTTTTTCACATCTCTCAAATGAGCTAATGGCTTCATTAAAGTCTCCATATTTGGCAAACGGCTATGGTCAGTGGTGCATTAGTCGTAGATGCAAACACAATTCAGATATTTGTCCGTAGAGTGGGCAGCCAGATGTAAAAATAGCAGCCAATTTAGTATAACGTACAGTTTATATGGAAGCAGGAACACTGCATAAAAGTAGATTCATTTATATTTTACTTTTAAAATGTGTAGCATTCAAGGTAAGAAGGGTCCCACTCATTGCATTCAGCAATTCAACCATTGTCATGGGCGAGACATGTGTCTACATAGATCATTAAAGAGTCAACCATTGGCATGGCATTGGCATGGGCAAGACGTGTGTCTACATAGAACATTAAAGAAGCAACCATTGGCATGGGTGAGACGTGTGTCTACATAGATCATTAAAGAGTCAACCATTGGCATGGCATTGGCATGGGCAAGACATGTGTCTACACAGAACATTAAAGAAGCAACCATTGGCATGGGTGAGACGTGTGTCTACATAGATCATTAAAGAGTCAACCATTGGCACGGGCGATACATGTGTCTACATAGATCAGTAAAGAGTCAACCATTGGCATGGGCGATACATGTATCTACATAAATCATTAAAGAGTCAACCATTGGCATGGGCGAGACATGTGTCTACACAGATCATTAAAGAGTCAACTATTGGCATGGGTGAGACTTGTTTGCATAGATCGTTAAAGAGTTAACCATTGGCATGGGCGATACATGTGTCTACATAGATCATTAAAGAGTCAAACATTGGCATGGAAGAGACATGTGTCTACATAGATGATTAAAGAGTCAACCATTGGCATGAGCGATACATGTGTCTTCACAGATCATTAAGGAGTCAACCATGGCATGGGGGAGACGTGTGTCTGCACAGATCATTGAAGAGTCAATCAATGATAAGAGCGAAACATATATCTACATAGATCATTAAAGAGTCAGTCATTGGCATGGGAGAGACATGTGTCTACACAGATCATTAAAGAATCAACCATTGGCATGGGCGAGACATGGGTATACATAGATCATTAAGGAGTCAACCATGGCATGGGCAAGACATGTGTTTGCACAGATCATTAAAGAGTCAGTCATTGGCATGGGTGAGACATGTGTCTACATAGATTATTAAAGAGTCAACCATGGCATGGGCAAGACATGTGTCTAAATAGATCATTAAAGAGTCAATCATTGGCATAAGCGAGACATGTGTCTACATAGAGTCATAAAGGGTGAGTGATCTACAAAGGTATGGATATTTTTGTTTGATGGCTGGTTCCCTAAAGATGTAGAATACTACATAAAACACACAATATAAAATAGGTCCCCTTCTGGGTCACAACCTTGTCGTGGTGAAGGGGCTTGTGTACTTCAATGAAGCTGCAAGCTGTGTAGGGTCACCTAAGATGGCCAAGTCATAGCAGAAAGGTCAGAAAAACAGGGGAAGGAACTGGCAACCCACTCCAGTATCTTTGTCATGAAAAATTATGGCTAAGCACAACCAGACACAAGATGTGCCTGGCATGTTGCTGTGCATAGGGTTACGGAGAGTCGGACACAACTGAACAACTAACAAACAATAGGATACTGTAGGTATCACCAAGTGCTTTGTCAATTGAATGTTGTTAAAAAAAGGCTTGTTCCTGCCAATGAGCATACAATACATATGCACTCTGCTAATAAGACCGACATACTACAGTATGCTCTGTGCACTTGCTGTTAGCTTAATGTACATTTAAACTGGGCTTACTTATAGAACTACTGAAGTGCCATATTTTTTGTATTATCTTTTGAAGAACGTGACTTGCTAATGTACAGCCTTTACTTTTTAACTATTATATTCACTATACTAGCGACTTGCCCGTCAAAAATGACGGGGCAATAAAATTGTAAGGCATGTAATGCTGTTTGCCACAGACATTAATTTTTTTGGTGGTCTGAGGTCCTTCGGCGCTCATTGCGAGCCTTGCGCTGAGTGCCTTTGTATTTTTTTAGTGTAAGTCCGTAATTTTTTCTTTCAAAAGTCCTGCGGCTCGTATTTTATTGTGTAAGTCCTTATTTAGTCAAAGTCCCGCTTCTGTGGGTGTTTGTAAACGCTTGTGAGGCCCCGTAGAGCCTCCACCTCCATTGCATCCGACGTTGGAGCCTCCACCTTCCGCAAATGCGTCACTTGCATGACGAGCGTGACGACGATTCGTACTTTGACAATTATTATATGTGATTGCAATACTGGTGACACACATTGAAGACTCAAATAAGATCTCTATACAGTCCTGTTAAAAAGTACCACTCTAACTAGTACAATTGACAACAGAAATCAACGGAAAAGTAAGCTTTCATAGGATAATCTCCCCCTCAAGCTACAGGCAGGATAAAATGATTTTATGTTACTGCCTGGCGTGCTGTGTAGTTCATATAACTGTTGTAATTTACATGTTAATCCCATGACTGTTTATTTTATTTCAGAAAACAATTATCTAGGTGAGGTTATATGAGGTGTTACCAACAGAATCAGATACAGCTCTCTGCTATAAAATTGCAGGCCTTGAACAGGCAGCTCAGTAATTTGATGTCACTTAAATGTTTAATTAGCAACACCATGATAATGTTACAGATGTACAGTCCAAAGCAGCATGGTGCAAATTGGGTCTGGGAGTGCCACACATGAGATTGCAGGAAAGCCATTACTGCAATTAGTGACGGATATTTTCTAAGCTCCGCTTGTGGATCCCTAGCTGCAAGGGACTTGTGTACTTCAATGAAGCTGTGAGCTATCCCATGTAGGGTCACTCAAGATGGACAGGTCATAGCAGAGAGGTCAGAAAAACTGCGGTCCACTGCAGAAGGAACTGGCAACAAACTAGAGTATCTTTGCCAAGAGAACCCTATGGATAAGCACAACCATAATGATAGATGTGCCATAGGGTCACGGAGAGATGCCTGTATTCAATATGCACTATTATCTATGGGGGTATTTCCATCACAGCCCTTCACATCACAATCCCTGTGATAACTGAACCCTAATCCTAAACCCTAACCCTTAACAACTAACTCTAACCCTAAACCTAACCCTTAACCTGAACCCTAATCCCTAACTCTTTTTCTTTCCCCCTTATCTCCCTCCCCTGTGTATCTTCCCCACCCTCTCTCCCTTGTGTCTCTTTCCCCCTTATCTCCCTCCCCTGAGTCTCTTTTCCACCCTTTCCCTCCCCTTTGTCTCTTCCCCCTCTCTCATTCTCCTGTGTCTCTTTCCCACCCTTTCCCTCCCCTTTGTCTCTTCCGCACCTCTCCCTCCCGTGTCTCTTACCCCTCTCTCATTCTCCTGTGTCTCTTTCCCACCCTCTCCCTCCCCTTTGTCTTTTCCCCATCTCTCCCTCCCCTGTGTCTCTTCCCCCTCTCTCACTCCCCTGTGTCTCTTTCCCACCCTCTCCCACCCCTTTGTCTCTTCCCCCTCTCTCCCTCCCCTGTGTCTCGTTCCCACACTCTCCTCCCCTTTATGTCTTCCCCCTCTCTCCCTTCCCTGTGTCTCTTTCCCACCCTCTCCCTCCCCTTTCAGGCCTCGCAATGGCCGCCTTCGCAAGCCCGTAACTTTTAACATAGCGCTACCAACAAATTTGCAATTAGGACAACTGTATGTGTGATACTGATTTGAAAGAAGTCACTAAATTGTTTCTCTATAGAGCTCCATAACTCAGCTGGTGCAGAGCCCTAATACAGCCTGGGAGGGATTACAAGTTGTTTATTTAAACCTTTACAGTGTTTTATTTAAAAACTATACCATGTAGGGTCACTCAAGATGGGCATGGGAAAGTAAAAAGGTCAGACAAATTGCAGTCCACCGGAGAAGGAACTGGCAACCCGCCATAAGACCATATGATGTGCCTAGCCAAAACAAATTATGAATGTTATGCCAATTTAGCTAGGGTTTTTCAGGGGTATTCCTTGTCGAAGTCAACTGCCAGAAAAGCTGAAGAAATTTGCAAACATCAGTGTAAGTTTATTGATGTTTATTTTGGATTTTTTTGTAGTGCAAAAAAAAATGTTTTCATACACTACTGATTCTCCTCTATCAAATGAATTCATAATCCATGAAATTTAAATATGCATTTAATGCAATTATACTGATTGTACCAATAGGACTTACTATATAATTAATTATTATGAAGAATCAGTCCAAATTCTGCTTTTTTTTCCATTTCATTCCATGTGATATTTGGTACAGATGATGATTACATGCCATGTTCATACATCAATACTCTGTGTTATCCAAAGGAACATACTCTGTTCTGCATTAAAACCACCGGGTACTTTCCAATAAGCCGTGTTCTTCTTTACACGGAGTGGAATCTGATCCCTGACAGCTATAATGTTGGGATTGTTTTCCGTGAAACTGACCCTTTGTAGCATTTGTGACTCAGGCGCCCGGAGAGACAACTATCAGTTAAAAGCCTCAGCTTTCTTTCCAGGGAACTTGCCAGAGAAACTTAAATGGTGTCAGTAAGTGGTGACCAGACTATCGTAGGAGACTGGAATGGTTTTTAACCTTTGAATTGCAGAAAAAAAAGGAATAAACTAAACACCCCTCCGGTGGAAATGTAACTCGGTGTACTCGAAAAAAGTGCATTTAAAAGACCAAGAAAATGAACACTATCACAAGAGATAGGTAGATAAAAAACAATATGTTTAATCCGCCTTTACCTTAATTAAAATTAACTTTAAACAAGCAGTCTTTAAGGCATTCCTGGGTTATTACTGCATCTGAGAATCAGTAGTGTATGCAAACAGTTTTTGCATGAAAAAATCCCGAAATAAACGTTTGCAAATTTCTTTAGGTTTCTGCCACTTGATTTTAATATGGAATGCCTGTTGAAAACCTTATCTAAATTAGCATAAAATTCATAATTTGTTTTGGCCAATCACAGGCAGCTATTACATTGTTACAATGTCTGGGAATTCAGTCTGTTTATGCAGCAAAGCATCATAGGATGTTGTAGTCCTTGTTTTTCCCTGCACATGTGGATCTCTGCATTGTGCTGCTGTTGGCTTGAAGGTTAGTATAGGGTTAAAAACTACCCAAATGCGGTGTTTCGATCGGTTAATACGGGGTGCCTATTTAGGCAGCTCTGGGGGTGTAGAAACCATTTTTGTTTTATAAAATGAATCTGTGTGTGTGTATAGAATGAATGTATGTTTCTGATAGAAACAGTGTGTGTTAGATTGTTGTTGTTTAGTCATGTCTGACTCTATGTGACCCATCCATAAGGTTTTCATGCCAAAGATACTGGAATGGGTTGCCAGTTCCTTCTTCAGTGGACCACCATTTGTCTGACCTATCTGCTATGATGTTTAAATATAAAGTAGAAGGACCACTATAGAACAACAGCATGTTTGTGAGGCATGTAACAAACTAACAGTATTACCTGTTGTGTTAGTGGCTGACAGATGTGCCTGGCTCCTTAGGGTCACGGAGAGTCGTACATGACTGAATGACTAAACAACAACAACAGAAGCCATGGCCATTTTTTTTAAAGAAAGTCAGCATTTTGGAACATGTAAATAGCATTCAATTCTGTCTTTGTTCAATTACTTCATGAGAACTGGAGTATGAGGGGTGTTTTTTTATCTATCAGTGTTTGAAAGATAATAGATTTCACATGCCCAGAAGCAGGCAGCTTGCAGTAATTAATGTAAGTCTTGGTCTCTAGATATGCAAATTTCCCTTTCACACACGCCATATATATTTCATTGTACAGTGGCCATTTAAAGGGCCACTATAGTCTTATATTTAAAAATATGTAAATAAATTAGCCTCTCACTTATTATCTTTTATATACAACTAGTCATTTGCCCATCATAAATGACGATATAATATTAGACGTATCTCGTCCTCCCCCCCCCTTGTCTCTTCCGCCCCTCCCTCCCCTGTGTCTCTCCCCCCTCTCCCTCCCCTGTGTCTCTTCCCCCACCTTCTCCCCCCTCCCCTGTGTCTCTTTCCCCATGTCTCTTCCCCCCCCTCTCCCCTGTGTCTCTTCCCCCCATGTCTCTCCCCCTCCCCTGTGTCTCTCCCCTGTGTATCTTCCCCTCCTCCCCTGTGTCTCTCTCCCTTCTGTCCTGTGTCTCCCCCCCCCCTCCATCCTGTGTCTCTTTCCCCCTCCTCCCTCCCCTGTATCTCTTTTCTCCATCCTCCTTCCCCTGTGTCTCTTTCTCCTTTTCCCCCTCCCCGTGTCTCTTTCCCCCTATCAGTCCTTTTTTCACTCGCAGTACCTTTCCCACTCTCTGTCCCTTTCCCCCTCTCTGGGGGGCTCTGTTCCTGGCACTGTGCATGCGCAGTGCGGCATGTACAAATCCGTACAATCGTTTCTGTAGTGCCCATGCGGTCATACTGGAGCGTTACGCACTTATGAAAACTATATTAGTGATTATGCTACTGTGGAATCTACCATTTTGATTTCTGCTGATCAGCTGCATTGGTGGAAGATAATGCAGAGGATGCTCCTATCTGCACAATAAGAATGTGGCAGCGAAAAAGTGCTAAAAGTGGAAAACATAGGTTTACAAAGACACACCCTGCTGAGAAAGCAACAGACAGATTCAGAGCACAAAATAAAATGGAACTCAGTAATAAAAGAATATTTGCAAATAAAAGTAAAACATGTAAAGGGTGTATTTATAGTTTTTTTCTGTGGTGGCAACAACATTGTACCCCAACATTATTATGCAGTAAGTTCCCCTTTCGCACATCAAGTGCTTTGAGCTAAAATAAACCTATTAGTAGAAAGGATCTGCAATAAACAATAATGAAGATCGTAAGAATGATTTGCTCTAAAGAAAAATGGCTAGTACAATGAATAGGCGCTATTTCATGGGCAGAGCTATATGCTTTTTTTTTAATTAAAAGGTCTAACTACCTGGGAGTTACCTTGCAGATATGGTCTCTGTTCAGTTCTACTGAAAGGCTGCTGCAACCTTTTGGATCTTAAAGGAATATGAAATGTTTTGGGATTTTACTAGGAATTTATTTACTATGTATATATTTACTTCTGCATACTTTGTTTTACTAAGAAGCAATTTAAAAACTCTGTTTTTACTGCCGAAAATCACATAAATAGTCCCTGTATGGGTCTGCCCACTGCAGCTTAAACAGGCACATCACTAGGGCTGGATGTGTCACGTACTGACCTAGCGTATCCGGGACCACATCTCAGAAAATATGCTGCAATATGCTGCTGAGACATGGTCCCTAACAGGCTAGGACCCCACACTGGACATCCAGCCCTACAGAGTCTACATCTGCATACAATGCAGTGGGCAGACTCATACAGGAACTATTTGTTCAATTTTAAGCAGAAACAGAGATTTTAATTGTTTCTTCATAAAAGTACATACCATGTAAACTCCAGTAACCTTCCATATCCCTTTAACACTAAGATTAACTGGAAGTGCAACTCCTGCCAAAAAGAAATGCGGAAGTTCATACCCACAAACAGAGCCTGCTAAAATAATAAATAGTAATAAATACAGTTTTCTGTTAATGTTAGTGTGTCACACGGTGGTGCCCCCCAACAAACCCCTTTACTGTATGTCCTGACCCGACATACGTTTCTCCTTCTCTAAGATGGTGAGAGGAGTCAGTGATATAACCTTTACCGGCCCACGCTCGCATTCCTCAGGCTGATGACAAACCGGGAAAACACTCACTCACTAAACACATTGAAATGTGGATATTACACTCAAAAACACTGCTGTTTCAAACCTAAACTATATTAGTCAACACAAAACTGAAACCCACTGTTGTAGGTTGTAAAACAGGAAGCCACGGTGAGCATTTGTGTGAGCGTTTGATCTGACATGTATAATGAGAGACAGCTGCCTTACAGGTGGTCTAAATACATGTTTTTACTAATTAATGGGAAATATTTACAGAGTTCACAATCTTTTTTAATAGCTAACATGTTTTTATTATCCTTAAACAGATATATATGTGGCTTATGAAAAGTATACACCGGACTCCCAAGTTTTATATGATGCATATAAATATTTTACAATAATTGACTTACACTTTAATATTTAAACATTTTTCACCACTTCTCCCTTTTAAGTCAAGGCATCACATCCCTAAACTGATAAGAAACACAGCTAGACTCTGCGGCTGCTTGTCTCTCCTATGGCTGATAGCAAAACTCCATTCAATGGACTGGGTGGCCACATGTGCTTAAGGGCTATACAAGCAACTAAAATCCACTCTCCCTGATTCATTGTCTTGATTTAATTTAAAATGCATGGCTTTCAAGCATTAGCCTTAAAGAAAGCCACTACAGTGTCGAAACAGCAGTTAGGCTCTTTATATGGGAGGACAAAAAGTAATATTCAGCTTACTTATTAATCTATTGTAAGGTTCCCCAACGGTCATCAGAAGATTGGGCAATTACTAGCCTGATTCAGATATTACAGCTAATAATAAGATATTTAAGCATACAGTGTGGTCCCCTATTTATGCATATATGCTATTTTGAGATATTGGTTTTAATTATGGAGACAGTCGCCTATATTGGTATTAGTGATACAACTGGAGTATTAGATATATGTGGTTGGAATAAAGCAGAGTCTATTTGGACAAATTCAAGATTAATTATGATCTTTTATGGTCTGAGGAACATTTAAGGCTCTCTATTTCCTTCTATCATATGGCAGCACTCTAGACAGCTTTGGGGCATCAATTAGAGAGCCTTCCCGGTAGGAAGACCCAAGAGAGGTCACAGGTCTGCTCTTTACCCTATCCCTTTCTGAGTGTGATTTTGGAAATATTGCTCCATCCTATAGTACCACTAGACAAGGTGTGGTTTACTATTTTAATAGCGGCGTTGTTCAATTTATAATAAAGTATACTGTGCTTAGATTATTCAAATCGGTGTTAAGCACCTTTAGTCTAGTTTTCCCATATATGATTTTCAAGATTGTTTACGCTAATTGATCTTCTGAGTTAAAAAACTATTAATAAAAACCCTTATATGTGCTACAAACGTCTCTGAATTCCTTGAGTGGAATCCATAGAATCTTCCTCCCCATATAAGCGCTGTCCTTACATCCAGGTGCTGAATCCTATTAGTCTAGACATATCCATATAGCGCAGTTTTGCTATTGATTAATTGCGGCCACATACAGGGGCGTAGGAGCTACAACAAATATGGTGGGGGGGATAGAGTTTAATGAGATGCAATTCAACTCTACACCCGGGTCAGGCAGCCTCCAAGGGAAGAATCTGCAGAGAGCAAAGATAACATAAGGAAAAGAGTGATAAATGGAGAGTAGTCATAGAAAGGTAGAAATTGATGGGAGAAAAGAAAGGAAAGTCGTACTTTACAGAAAGAGTAATAGATAAGTGCAAAACAAGGTAAGTCAAAAGCTTCCCTGGGAGCATCTTACTCTCCTGCAGTGCTTTGCCTCTAGTGGGAAACCCCAGTAATGCATGATTCATTTTTATTTTGCTATTTTATGCGCCCCCTTTTCAAATAATCTGGGGGGGATTTATCCCCCCCAGTTCCTACACCCCTGGCTACATAAACAGTTGCTATGGTTCCCTGGTGGTCCAGTGGTTAGGATTCAGATGCTTTCAACGCTACGACCTGGGTTCAATTCCAGTAAGGGAAGCAAGAGGTCTGGTCAGTATTCGGATGTGAGACCACCTAGGAATATCAGGAGCTGTAGGCTGTGGCCCACTGGAGAAGGAACTGGCAGCCCACTCCATGAATACCAAGTGGATCAGCATGATCATGGATATAAAGATATTTCTGGTGTTGTGGTCCATGAGGTCACAGAGAGTCAGACGCGCCTGAATAACGCAACAACAAAGAGTCGCTAGACATCAATCCATGTGATCCCTATAAAAAACTCTTCAAGGCTATTGTTTGTTCACATAACCACCGAATAGCCAAATGCAGAGGCCAGACTCACTAAGGTATGTCAAGGTGGTAATAGGCACAGAAAACACCCATGGGGGCACATTAAGAGTTAATTAGTTAGACTTATAAATGGCGGAATTATCAAGTCAAAATAGGATGTTGTATAATGTTTCCTACATTTTAATAAATAGGTCCCACTGAATAGCTTAGGATATAATAGGGACATATCATATATTATGCACACAGATTTACAGATATAGCCACTGATGTGACTAGCGACGGGTGACTGGTAACTGTTACCCATGATAGCTGTAGGGGGGGTGGGTGAGCAATTGACCAGTGACCCAAGTTTCGGCTACCCTCTTAGAGAGGTTACTGAGCTGCAGTGCATGTTTAGCATTTGGCTGCAATACTGACTAAAGTACTTGAGCTCTGTGTGCAGCGCATCTAAAGGTGCAACTCTAAGTAGGACAGCTTAGGAACATTTAGGTGAAATAAGAGGGACAACTGGATGATTTTCCATAGAGGTGGGAAGTGGACAGGAGTAGAGAACCACAAATAAAATAAAAACAAACAAAGAAAAATGTTTACTGCCTTATTTTCAAACATGGTTAAACTTATTATATGTTACAAATATTTTACAAGCATGATTTTTTTTAAAAATATTTGGAAATTTCCCTGTGTTTAACTTTTTCTAATCTAATACACATTGATAATATCAGAAACACACATTACATTGTGTCATTCTATACACATACAGATTTACTTTATTTAAAAAAAAAAATGGTTTCCACACCACTAGAGGTGCTTACATAGAAACCTGGTACCTACCAATAGAAACACTGCATTCAGGTATATTTTTTAACCCTATACTAACCGTCAAGCTGAGGAAATCCTTGCTTCCATGTGCTGGGGAAAAAAAGACTATACATTCCATGATGCTGTACTGCAAAGATTGCAACAATGTTTTAGCTGCCTGTGATTGGCCGAAATTAATTAGGAATTTTATGCTAATTTAGCTTGGATTTTCAGGGTTTGCAAAGGATTTTATCAAACATCAGTGGTTAATATTTATTTGGGTATTTTTTTTTCACGCATAAATGTTTGCATGCACTACTGATTCTCCTCTATCAGATGCATGCATAAAGGTATAATTTTAAATGACTACAGTGTCCCTTTCGAAAATGTGAATTCAGTGTTAAAAGAACCGCAACATATGTTTTTCCACCAAGAGCAGTTTCTCTAGCAATTTGTATGAAGAGAGTTTTAATTTCAAAATGTTTGCATGCAAATAAATGTGAAACGGCTTATTTGAAACAGAGAGCAGTAATAGCCACTTCCTGACCATACTGGCCCGAAAGGTTTCTATACAAACAGAAGCATCTGCAGTTTCACACTCATCTAGTGCAGGTGCTTGGCTGAATTTAAAAAATAACAAGTTTTAGGAGCTATGAGGAAGTAGAAAACTTATCATGACCTGGGAACTTAGTAAAGTCCTTTATTATTACAGAGGGAGTGTGTCAGCAACTAAAACTACTAAAAACTAGTTGTTTTTAAGGAAAAATGTAATTACAAAAAGTGTTGATCTTGTTTGAGAAAACCTACATTGAAAATAGCTGGGATACCCTGTTCTTCAGGCTGGAGTTCCCCCATCTTTTACAAGATGCAGAGCTTTGGTATTTGGAAATGTACTTTGTTCTGAACAACGCATCTATGCAGCAACTTATTATAGTGGGCAGACCCATACAGGGACTGTTTGTTCGATTTTAGGCAGTAAAAACAGCACTTCTTAATAAAACAAACAACATAAAATTAAATAAACACAGTTATATTATATACCTCATAAAATCTAGAAATCTTCAATATCCCCTTAAGAAATCTAATCACGACTTAATCATCCTGATGCAAATTAGGCAAAACTTTTAGGTAGATTCAGGTTAAAAGGCTCTTTTTGATTATTATTTGTTTCTGTGTGACTGCAAGGAAGTTGTAGTGGGCTCTTCCAATATGCTAAGCAGCTTTTAATAGATGACAGGATATCCAGCATTAGGAAAAACAGTTATTTCACACACAAAAAAAATCATATTTTTTTAAATACAATAAATTCAAGTTGTTTTATTCAGATCTATACTACCTATGATTAATTAAAATATATATATTTTCTAATTAATCATTTTCTGTTACTTTAATCTATTCCCTGTATTATTAGCATAAAACTGTAATTCTAAAAGGCTTTTCATATGTTTATTCTGCAAATGAACCTGTGCCCGCAGGAACCAAGTTGTAATAGCTTTAATAATTCAAGTCTTTAGCTTAGCTTTGACCTTAAATATCTTTATTTAATTGGATAACAGGTATTAATTGCAATTAGTCACCAAAAGTACATTCATGGATTAATTTTTTGTGAAGACTGAAATTGCAAAGGGTGCTAAATTATTTTTATTGTATTAAATAGTATATACAAAATTATACTAATTCATTGCAAATATTACATCTCTTGCTTAATGCAGTGTCTGCCACTATAGATGCCTGTAGGAATCAAATTAGCTATCCTGACTTCTCAGGTCCTGAAAGGACCATAAATAAAATGGTCTGTAAAAATATGCATAAAGGCTTTTCCCTGCATCGATAAATTGCATTTGCCTTTTTTTCTTTTTCCAGACATTGAAGCACTTTTCTGCCAAAATGATATAAATCTCAAGCCTGTCATAGAACATATGACTTATTGTCTGTTTAGGACTTCAGGGCTGTCCGAAGCAGGAAGTTTTTCTAGGAGCAAAACATTTTAGTCCCTGCAGCATCATGTAGTCAAATCGAAAGAATAAAAATGAAAAGCTTATCTTGATTTTTAACCAGGTGGAAACATAACTGTCTATATTTACTGTAATGTTTAGAAAATACGTGTTCCTGCGCTAACTTTCTTTGTTGAATAAATAGTAACTTTCCCAGGTTGCAGATCGCTCATTTGTATGCAAAAAAAAAAAGCTATTGTGATATTTATATTGTAACTAGCGACTTGCCCGTCAAAAATGACGGGGTAATAACCTTTTCAAGTCATGGGAATGCTGTTTGACACACAAGTAAACCTTTTTTTACTCTGAGGACCTTCGGCGCTCATTGCGAGCCTCACGCTAAGCTCCTTTGGCACTCATCGCATGCAACGCCTTTGGCGCTCATGGCGAGCCTCTCATCTTGTCTCTTTTTGCTCCTCTGAGCACCTTTGTCACTCATTATAAAGAGAGATATATATTTATCTATATTTAATTAATCAAAAATGAATTAATGAGTTATTGAATAAATTAATATACTTTACCTCTTTGTAATAAATATATCCAGCAATCAATAGCCTGAAGAGCTAACAAACTGTTTATATTTTCCGTCAGCATACAATGTACAGTTTGAGTGTTGGTGCTCTGATAATAAAGTGTAATGAATGTCCTAACTGTGCATTAGAAATTGTTTATGTGCGCGAGGTAAATCCGTTGGTGTAGTTGTGTAAAGCGCTATTGTCGATATTGGTAATGTTATTAATGTGTTACGCGGCTCGCAAGCATTTTCCGTCATTTGTAATAGTGTATTTTGTATTTCGATCGTTCCTGTGTTAAAGTGCTACGCTTTGGCAGTATTTTGCGCGGTCCGGGGTCGAGTAGCCTCTTTTAAAAAAAATTTGCCAGCCATTTTTTTTCTCGCTTAGCCGATTTCCGTGTGGTGAAAGTCGTCGAAATAGCCTTAAATTCTCGTTCCACCTCACTCCCAGACGTCCTGGCTGTTCCCCGTGCTGTGGGTGATGTTTTTGTTGTATTTCTTTGTGGGGGGTTTTCTCGCAGTTTGGCCATTAACCTCGTATTTTTGCTATCTTGTTTTTCAAAGTCCTGCGTCTCGTAATATTTTTTTTTCTAAGTCCCGCATTTGGCAAGCTTGTAGGCTAATGCGAATGCGCGTTTACTAAGTGTTTCTAAGTCTTCGGCGCTCATCGCCTAAGTGCTACAAGTTAACGGCTCGCCTCGCATCGCAAGGCTCGCAGCGATGAACGACGCTTGCTTTGCCAGGCTTGCAAAGCGTGACGACGTCTCGTAGTTCGACAATTATAATAGGTGATATAATTTTGACCAGAAATTATTTGAATCTCTGTGGGTGGATAAGAAAGGTGCTCATTGCGAGCCTCTCCCTCCATCTAGTGTACAATTGTAAGGCTAGCAATGCTGTTTGCCACACAATGCGAGGCTATGGGCCCTCTGGGCACCTTCGGTGCTCATCCCGTGGCTCGCAATAAGCGCCTTTGGCGCTCATTGCAAGTCTCTCCCCCCCTGTATAGTTTAAATGCCTCTCTCTTGACTGTTACTGTCTTGGGTTGTGTTACTGCCTTGGGTTAAATGTTAGTGGCTTGGGTTAAGTGTTACTGCCTTTCGGTAAGTGTTAGTGCTTTTGGCTACATTTTACGTTCTTCGGGCTAGCTTTACGTCCTTGGACCTTGTTTTTGTAGTTTTGCGTTTTTTTTCTCGCTTAGGCGATTTTCGATCGTGAAAAAACGGCAAATATGCCTCAAATTCACTTGCAACCTGACTCACAGGCTCCCTGCCTCTCCCACTGTGCTGTGTGTGTAAGTGAATTTGAGGCATATTTGTTGTATTTTTCATGTCTTTTCAGTTCAGTGGTTCGGCCGTTAAAGCCGTAATTTTGTGAGGCGCACAGTACATGTGGTCGGTCCTAAGTCGTATGTGTCGTAAGTCCCCTTGCCTCAACTGCTCTCCTCGCTAAGTCCCGCGTGGCTCAACTGCTCGCCTCACTTCGCAAGGCCGAACATAACGATGGCCTCACTGTCGATTCAGCGCCATCGAGTTGCGCCACGTCGGAGGGGGGCATAATTATAGGCCTTCCCTGAAACATGACGGCGCCATCTAGCTGCTACTTGCTGCCACTACAGCTGTCAGTGTTGGCGCACACACAACGTGATAGATCCGAGAACTGTCCTAGCCTATCAGGGACCACGTTACAGAGTGATGGGTTAGTATGAGACACAGTACAGCAAGTACAGCAGATTCTGTATCTTCATTAGCTGCAGAGGGCAGACCCAAGCAGGTAATATTTGTTTGATTTTAGGCAGAGCTTATAAGCACTTCTTAATAAAATAAAGTACATAAAAGTAAATAGGCACACAGGTATATTACATACCTAGTAAAAGCCATATCACTTTAAAGATATCCAGCTTTAGAGCTCCTACAAAGGGTGCGCAGTGTGTTTTTTCCCGGAGAGGCCCCAGTGTTACATTACCTGCTGATCTACTTATTGCTCACATAGAGAGGGGCCACTTGTGCAGACACTTCACTCTTAAGCAAGACAAATTACCGCACAGAGCAGCAGACTTAGGTTAGCTCCTATTCACACATCACTTTAAGTGCTTCACGGGTCATCTGCTGATAAACTACACGCTTAACCAATTTCTCGGCTCGACTTGCTTTATCTGAGGGCACACACTTCTCTGCCGTTTTTAACAGATATACATTTACAACATACGGACTTTCACAGGGTATTTTTATTACTGACAGAGCGTATCTGCCAAGATTTCTGGGTTATGTTTCAAAGATTGTTGATTTTTCTTGCTGAACTGCTAGAATAATTACAGGGATTTTTTAGGGACAATAAAGTGCGATTCCATATATGCTTGTAAAAGTACTTTATCAATTGAATGTTATTTCAAGAATGGCATTTTCCTATTTTTGAGCCTTTCTGATTCACCGGTAAAATGAGCGATCCTTAAGATTGTTTACATTGTCTTCTTTACAGTCACCTGAATGGTGAGCATGCCTACTCTCTTTTTGTGTAACTGTCAAGAGAAGAAATGCCTCAAGGACCTTATTGCTAATTAATCCCAATGATCTCTCATTAACAAAAGTTAACAATCTCTTTTGGGCGAATGTTTTCTGGACCTTTCCTATTATATATATATATATACTAGGAAATTGCCCGGCAAAAATGACGAGAAAATTGTAAGGCTAGCAATGCTGTTTGCCACACAATGCAAGGCTATGGGCCCTCTGAGCACCTTTGGCGCTCATCGCAAACCCCGCGCTGAGCACCTTCGGCACACACTGCGTGGCTCACAATAAGCGTCTTCGGCGCTCATTGCGAGCCGCAAGTTTCCTGCTTTTAAATGATCACCTTTGCAAGCCTTGTATTCGTCGTGTTCCATTTTTTCGGCCGCCATTTTTTCTCTCGCTTAGGCGATTTTCGATCGTAAATAAAATGGCAAATATGGCTCAAATTAACTTGCAACCTCACTCACATACTCCCTACCTCTCCCACTGTGCTGTGTGTGAGTGTGTTAGTTAATTTATTTCCAGGTGTTTCGAGTTCCGTGATTCGGCCGTTAAAGTTGGATTTTTGCGAGGTGCACAGTGCATGTACGGCTTTTGGTCCCAAGTCGTATGGGTAGTAAGTCCTGCATGCGCTGATGGTGATGATCACCTGCTGGGCTAATCTCGAACCCTGCAATGAGCTCCTTTGACGCTAATTGCAGCCTAAGTCCCGCGGGTCTCGCTGTTGCCGCCCGTAACAGTTCGCCTTGTTGCGTGAGGGCCGCAAACATGACCAACATCGTAAACGTTCGCCACACTGAAAACTATATATGTGACATATAATGTAAAACTTTGGAGTCATGTGTGTTAGGGGAGTTTATATTTCTGGAGAGTACGGCTTGCATTTATTCTTGCAAAAGAAGGAGGTAATTAATAAATTCAAAAAACAAAGAAAATTGTATGTTTAGATGATTATGTATTATGGGAGATTCCAACTTAGACTGCGAGACTACATGTAGCTTGAGGAGTAGGGTTTTCCTCTGGGGCCTTACTCCCCTATCTAGTTCTATTAGGAGAGTATGTTGTCAGAAGTGAATACAGATCATATTTAAGTTCTGATTCCTCTCAGGTTTCTAATCATTTCAGGAACAAAGACAATATGTATGTCATCATTAAAGTAAATAAAATAAAAGACTGTATTTAATTATTTTAAACCATGTACACTGGCACACTGCAACATAATCGGGCTACACTACCTTTGTCAAATAATTGGTTAACACAGGAAGTAATCCAAAAGAGGTTGGAAAAAATAAATGTTAATAAAGCCCCGGGTCCTGATGGAAAACATCCACGGGTACTGAGGGAACCGGGTTCTGTAATAGCCAAACCATTATATTTAATTTTTCAAGATTCACTCACTACAGGGTCTCTACCAGATGACTGGAGAAAAGCAGATGTGATACCTATATTTTAAAAGGGAGCAAGAGCAAATCCGGGGAATTATAGACCAGTGAGCCTCACTTCTGTAGTGGGGAAGCTTTTAGAAGGGTTAATAAGGGATAATATACAAGAATATGTCTATTTGAACAGGATTATAAATAGGAGTCAACATGGATTTATGAGGGATAGGTCAACAAATCTAATTAATTTCTATAAGGAGGTTAGTAGGAACCTGGATCAAGGCAACTCAGTGGATGTAGTCTTTTTGGATTTTGCAAAGGCTTTTGATACAGTGCCAAATGGGAGACTATTGTGCAGACTAAGGGTTACAGGAATTGCAGTAAATATCTGCTCATGGATTGAGAGCTGGCTAAAAGACAGGAAGCAAAGGGTTGTTGTAAATGGAACATACTCCGATTGGACTAATGTGGTAAGTGGGGTTCCTCAGGGTTCAGTATTAGGTCCTCTCCTTTTTAATATATTTATTAATGACTTAGAGGTGGGATTGGAGTGTGGTGTCTCCATTTTCGCTGATGACACGAAGTTGTGCAAGGTGTTTAAATCAGATAATGATGTGCTTTCCCACCAAAGGGATTTACATAAAATAGAGGAATGGGCAACAAAATGGCAGATGAGATTTAATACGAATAAATGTAATGTTATGCATCTGGGAAGGAAAAATAGCCATGCAATGTATAATCTTAATGGTGCAAATATAGGGCTATCAGTTATTTAAAGGGATTTGGGAGTGCTTGTGGACCAGCACCTAGGTAACAGTGCTCAAAGCCAAGCAGCAGCTGCAAAGGCAAATAAAATATTAGCATGTATTAAGAAGGGTATAGAAGCAAGGGAAGCAAATATAATTCTGCCACTATACAAATCTCTAGTACGCCCTCATTTGGAATATGGAGTACAGTTTTGGGCAGCACAACTAATAAGGGGAATGGAGGGGCTAAGTTATGAAGAAAGACTAACTAAATTAAACTTATTTTCTCTAGAAAAAAAGCGTCTAAGAAGAGATACGATTACATCCAGGGTCAGTATAAAGATTTGTCAAGGGAGCTTTTTATGCCAAGAGGTTTTCAACTGACAAGCGGACACCCCTTGAGGTTAGAAGTTAAAAGATTCCACCTTAAAGAAAGAAAAGGGTTCTTCACAGTAAGGGTGGTTAATCTGTGCAATTCTCTACCAGAGGAGGTGGTGACAGCGCATTCGATAGATAACTTTAAAAGGGGAATGGATTTATTTCTAATAAAAAAGGGAATTCAGGGTTATCATGGATAATTAGAGAGACAGTATTGATCCAGGGAGAAATCCGATCGCCAGTATCTGGGGTCAGGAAGGAATTATTTTTTTTCGTTAAGATTGGCTAAGTCTCACTTGTTTTTTTTTTTCTGTTTGCCTTCCTCTGGATTAATTAATAATTTAAAAAAATATATAACAAATAAATAATTGATTAATAATTAATTAACAACTAATTAATTGATATTTAATCCGCATATTGCAGATCAGAGGAGATCTTAAAAGGTTGAACTTGGTGGACTGAAAGTCCTTTTTTCAACCTTAATTACTATGTAACTATGTATCTATGTAATGTAAAACATTTCATGCCCATTATTAAGTCCAGTGGGCCACAGCATACAGCTCCTGGTATTCCTAGGTGGTCTCCCATCCAAGTACTGACCAGGCCCAGTCCTGCTTTGCTCTAAGAGTGGTGTGACCTCTTGGTTCCCTGACTGGAATCAAACCCAGGTCACAGAGGTGAAAGCACTGAATCCTAACCACTGGACCACCAGGGAACCTATTAATCAGCTGTTAATGTTTGTTTTTTACATCATTCATAAACCTCCACAGTTTTTCTACAACTACAGTGGTCCTTTATGTTATAGCAGTCTGTGAGTATTTTTTCCCACCCAGAGCCACTCTCGCCCCCTTGATGACATCATAGGCAGGAGACAAGCAGCTGAACAAGATGCAGAGAAGCTGATGTTTGAGTTTAAATTTAACTTTTAATATTGTATTACATCTACCTCCTTTTGTAAGGGTATTACAGTGCTTGTTTCTCTGACTGTTGCCAATGAAAAAATAAGTTTCAGCAAAATATCTGAATATTCTGCGTAATTTATGGTCAGGAATTTGATTTCCAAGATAAATGCTTGTTGCATTAGTCAGATAATATTCTGTGGAACTTGCACCTCACCCTACTTATAAACACAGAGCACGGCAGCAGCCAAGACAAATAAAATGACATTTTAAAATTCATGTGTAAGCAAAACATATTTAATCTATCAAAAGATAATTAAAAAATGGATCTCCAAAATCCCAAATTGTAGGAAAAATCATAAAGTGAGCTATCGTTACTAATGCATCTAAACTATGATGCCTGAGTAAGCTCCCTGGAGCAGTTACTCTCGCTGGTATTTTTTTCCTAGCTTACTTAAATTTATTCAGATTACAGAACGATTAATTAATCCATCAGCAATATACTAAAATTAAATTATCCAAACTCTATATTTCTTCTTTTTTTTTTTTTTACTACAACTGGAATATTTTTTTGAATATTAGAAAATGTTGGAATTTACACTGATGTACTGTTATCAAAAACTGCAAAAATATATATTTTTTTCTTTAAAAATCACTTTATTATGGAAGAGTAATTCGGATGATAATACATTTGATAAACTGAGTTTAAGCATATACTGCATGCTAACGTTAATTAATCATTTAGTAATTGCTGAGAACTGGAAACCCACACCAGTATCTTTGCCATGAAAACCTTGTGGATGAGCAGAACCAGAAACAAGATGTGCACAACGTGCAGTATAGGGTGAGGGAGAGTCGAACACGACTGAATGACTAAGCAAAATTGCTGAAATACTAAGTACACAATCTACAAAATAAACTAATAATTAAATAGTCTAGCTCCCAACCATGTTTAAAGGCATATTTAAGTTTCCTGAAATATGAATGCATCTGATAGAGGAGAATCAGTAGGGTGTGAAGGCATGTTTTTTGCTTGAAAAAATAGCAAAATAAACTTTATTAAACTTACCCTAAAGTTTGCTGAATCTCTTGAGTTTGCTAGAAGCTGATTTTGAAAGTCAACACCCCTGAGAAACCCTGCTAAAAGTAGCATAAAATTCATAATTTGATTTGGCCAAATAAAGGTAGCTAATACATTGTTTCAATCTGTGATGGCAGTTTGTGTAACAAAGCATCATGGAATGTGTCGTCTCCTGCACAAGGAAGCAAGAAGGAGACAGACTGCTCTGTAGATCTCTGCATTGTGCTGCTGTTGGCTTGAAGGTTAGTATATGTACAAAAGCCACACCCAGATGGAGTGTTTCTATTGGTAGGTACACTGTGCCTATGTAAGCAGCTCTGGAGGTGTGGAAAGCAAATGTTATGTTTAAATAAAATATATCTCTATGTGTATAGAATGACTCCATGTAATGTGTGTGTTATCGCCATCTTTAAGCTGGAGCTCCTCCCACTTTTTTCAATCTATGGCATACCTGCAAACCATTACTGGCACAAGCCGGGGAAATGTGCTGCACGTCCTGATACATCTCAAAAAAAAAAAAAGAGCTGCAGCCTAACGATCTGGGGAAAAAATATTAGTTTTCAGTTTTCTCGCAAAGTATCATTTTTTTGGGGATCAAGTTGAATCATTACAGTTGTTCTTTAATAATTTATTAATAATTAAATGATAAAAAAAAAAGTATAACTATCTGTATAAGAACATGTGGAATTTAGGGGACTTTCCACAACAGATTTCTGTCTGCAATTGTTATAATAATATTATAGAGAAAAAAATAAGGAACCATTGCACTGTCTAAAATATACACCAAAGACATGCAAAATAAAATAAAATCTTTTTGCATAGAAAATAGATGTTTTATAGTCTCCATAACCAATGTAATAATGGAAATATGGAATAGCTAATGGGTTTTTTGTTAGGGAATATGAAATATTCTATTGCATTTTATTCCTTCTTTACGATTTGAATAAAACAGTAAAACTCATTCAATACTCTACAAAAAATCAAATTAACAGGATCGGACAAAATCTCAATTTTAATATGTGCTATTACAGCCTGCCTGACTAATGCAGTATTTTTGTATTAAGTTTAAATGCAGTTTTGGAAAACTATGAAATAAATCAAACCGTCTACTCTATGTAATCGTGAAAGATAGATCCCATTAGGCTTCCAGTGCTCATAGTTGTTGGTTACAGTCATTGACCAGAAACTCTTATAAATTAATCAACGCCGTAACGCCGGCCAAGCTGTCATCGTTTTTTTCCACTAATCTACATTTAGAATTCACTTAAACTTTTCAAACCCTCGGAAACAGGTTCATCAATTCTCCAAGGCTGAAGGGAAAATGTCTAAGATTGAGCGGCTGCGTGATTATTTTCCCTTCCGTCACAGGAATAAAGTTTATCCTAATAAATATGATTTTTAGGCCCAGATTGACTAAATTACAACGCAACGAACAAAAGCCTCACTGTATTTATAGTGTCACAAGATGAGTAAATATCTTGTGTCTGCGTCTTATTATATAAATCACAGTACTAATGGATTTTTATTACTATTGTCTAAAGGTTGAGATACTCTGATTCCTGTTTTAAAATGATTTATTAAATGCTATTACTAGTGCTAAATAAATCGTCTCCATCGCCAAAGGAAAAACTGCGATGGCAACTCCCTGCACAAAATAATTGCATACATATGTTTACAATCTTTAATTACTTGTTTGCTTTTTAAAAATGACCACTGTAGTTAAGTTTCCTCATTTTTCCCTTTATCTAATCTAATACATGCTGCTTATATTAGAAACACACATTACATGGAGTCATTATATACACACACAGATTTATTTTATTTAAAAAAATTGATTTCCACACCCCCAGCGGTGCATACATAGGCACAGTGTACCTACCAATAGAAACACTGCATTTTTTAACCCTATATTAACCTTCAATCAAACAGCAGAAACAACTCTGAAAGCTACAGCAGTACTGATGAGTTGCATCATTCAAGGGAAGAGAGAGAGGTATGGTTTTGGGAACTAGGCCTACAAATCCCATGATACTTTGCTGTAGAAACTGTTGTATTTGCCTCTGATAGGCCAAAATGATTAATGAATGTTATGCTAATTTTAGAAGGAATTTTCAGGGGAGTTAGCTCTCAAAATAAGCAGCTAGCAAACTCAAGAAATTTAGCAAACTTTAGGGTAAGTTTAATAATATTTATTTCAGTATTTTTTTCATGCAAACATGTTTTGCATGCATTACTGATTCTCATCTATCAGATGCTGTCATAATCCAGGAAACTTAAATATGCCTTTAAAGAAAAAAGGCAATTAGCAGTCATAAAAACTCTGAATCTGAATTTAGAAAATTTTGTTTATGAGTGCAGGAAACCATATTCTGTTACATCAACTTCCTGAGAGCTGGATCATCAGTGTGTTTTTCTACATCTAACAGTGGATAGAGGAGTGAAGAGATACAAGGGAGAGATCAGTATATAATTGGATAAGATTGAAATTGACACCACACTCCTTCCTCTTACAGACCCAGAAGCCGGAAGTTGCTACATTAATTTAGTTAATTACATCAGTAGGTACAAGAATTGTTCTCAAGAAATGAAAATGGCTGCACACACACCAAAGTATCATGGATACCTAGAGGGTCCAGCAAAAGCATCACATTTTATGTTTTCCTAGATAAATGCTACTTTTATAACTTTGTCCATGCTTAATTATGTTTTTGGACAGACTCAAAGTATATAACTTTTTTCATTGTAATGGTGGTCGTTAAATTCTATTTTTTCTTCAGTGTAAATATAGGACGCTACTACTTTGAGCTTTATGTAAGTTTTCCTAATACCTCTGTCTTTCTAACACAACATGACATAGGTGGATGTATTATGTGCTTTTGCTTTAAGCATAGAGCAGGGATCAGTGATCCAGCATAATCCCGGATACATCTGGGGAGTTGGCAGATTTCATACTATAGTCATCCTGCTTATTTTTTATTAGAGTTGTAAATAAAATGTGGGATAAAACCACAGAAAGTTACAGAGAAGGATTGTGTAAAATCCCCAAAGAGGATACTCTACTTGTGAGCACAGCATAGTTGGGCAATGATTCTTATTAAGAGTTACAGGTTGATATTAAAACAAGAGTATGCTATAAAAATCAGCCATATAAATATATTTCCTATCTCATAAATCCATTGCACAATAGAAAACACATTGTTAATATCACTTGGATAAATTGTAGTCTGTGTCTTCAAAATGATGTCCATTAATATTTGCGTTAGTACAGTTGAGTTCTGCCGGACGAATAAGTCGGTCAGGAAGGTAATCAGCCGTGGTATTGATGATTCTGGTTTGGCAACCACTTAAGTTTGTATTTATTGTATTTCTTTGAATAACAAGAGTTAACATTATTGAAAAATATAAAAAAAAACTACTTTAAAGAGCCAATGTGTGTTAGGAAAAACTACAAATGCCCTATATTTGTTAAGTATGTAATAACTAACATTAGATGGTCTGGGTTCCCTGGTGGTCCAGTGGTTAGGATTCAGTGCTTTCGTGGGTTTGATTAGTCAGGGAACCAAGAGGTCACACCACCATGAAGCCATGCAGGATTGGGCCTGGTCAGTACTTGAATGGAAGACCACCTAGAAATACCAAGAGCTGTATGCTGTGGTCCACTGGAGAAAGAACTGGCAACCCACTCCAGTATCTCTATCATGAATACTAAATGGATCAGCATGGTGTGTTAGGGTCCATGAGATCATGGAGACATGACTCAACGACACAAACAAGCAATGAGCAAAAAAGCATGTTCATATGAAATATTAATTTTAGCAGACTATTGCATGGCGGCTGCCACGACAGTAATAGTTTCCTTTCAAGGCCTGAGTGCAAGTTTGCAAATGGCCTTCTACTGAACATGTGTTGGGAGAGAGAGGAGGATTTGTAGTGTTTTAGGTGAGTGAATTAATAATTTAATGAGTGAGTATGTGAGTGAGTGAGTTAATAATTGAGTGAGTATGTGAGTGAGTGAGTTAATAATTGAGTGAGTGAGTATGTGAGTGAGTGAGTTAATAATTGAGTGAGTATGTGAGTGAGTGAGTTAATAATTGAGTGAGTGAGTATGTGAGTGAGTTAATAATTGAGTATGTGAGTGAGTGAGTTAATAATTGAGTGAGTGAGTATGTGAGTGAGTGAGTTAATAATTGAGTGAGTATGTGAGTGAGTTAATAATTGAGTGAGTATGTGAGTGAGTGAGTTAATAATTGAGTGAGTGAGTATGTGAGTGAGTGAGTTAATAATTGAGTGAGTATGTGAGTGAGTTAATAATTGAGTGAGTATGTGAGTGAGTTAATAATTGAGTGAGTGAGTATGTGAGTGAGTGAGTTAATAATTGAGTGAGTATGTGAGTTAATAATTGAGTGAGTGAGTATGTGAGTGAGTGAGTTAATAATTGAGTTTGTATGTGAGTGAGTTAATAATTGAGTGAGTGAGTATGTGAGTGAGTAAGTTAATAATTGGTAAAGGCACCCTTTGCTTGAATTACAGCCTTGAGTCTGTTTGGATACATCCAACACGGCACACCTAGAGGAAGGAATATTAGCCCAGTCTTCCTTACAGAATTCTTAAAGCTTAGTCAAACTTTGTAGTGAACTTTGAGAGACTGCCTCATCAAGTAATTCCAAATAGTTTAAGACAGGGCTATGAGTAGGTGAGTCAAAGACATTCACCATTCTGACTGTTGCTTTGGCGATGTGTTTTGGGTCATCATTATGTTGAATGGTGAAGCATCTTCTCATTTTCAACTTCCTGACTGAAGGCTGCAGATTTCCTTCAAGAATTTGCCTGTATTTTGCACCATCCCTATTCTTATCTATCCTGACAAGTGCTCCAGTTCCAGCTAAAGAGGAACACCCAAACATCAGGATGCCACCACCACCGTGATCTACTGTAGGAATGGTGCCCTTTGGATGGTAAGATGTGTTGGTATTCACCAGACGTACCATTTTGCATTTGATTTTGGCCTCATATGATCATGGAACGTTTGGCATTTGGCCACATAATCATTAAAGGACCACTGCAGTTCAAGGCAAAAGACACTTGTTTGTGAAGGATGTGCCAACCTAAGAATATTAGTAGCTGTGTAAATCATGGACATAAAACATTTTTGGGGGAAAATCTGAATTTTTGAAGCCGCTGTCCATTTGTAAAGGAATCCATTTTATGTTTGTTACATTACCTCTTAAAAGCTGAATGATCAGAGTGTGATTGTAGTTATCAGTGGAGGGAGGGGTGGGGGAGGCAAGAACAGGAAGAAGTTCAGAGCCTTTTTTTCATAATTAGATAAGACTGAAACTGACACCACACACCTTCCCTCTCACTAGCCAGAAAGCAGGCTTTTTGAATCATTCAATGCAAAAATATAAATTATGTATCATGGATCCCTCCATAGCCCTGCTAACACATCTAAATGCAGAGTTTGGTTTTGTTTCTTAAAAACAACTTGAATTACTTTTTTCTTGATCGATTATGCTCTTAGCCAGACTTCAAACATATTCATTGTGTAGTAGTATTTTCAGGTGCTTTTTTTTTTTTTATCATAACCTGAACAAGACCTGGTGTAGCTTTTTTAAGGAGTATTATTTTTCGTACTACCCTACCATACAGATTTGTGGAGTGCTTAGGATAATGCTGTCACATGTACACAATGACCATTTTTTGCCAGCTCATTAAAAGTTACCATTGTCTTCTGAATCTGTTTCTTGTGCTCTGTCCTCCAGTGTGGAGGAACACCCTGATCTAGGCAATGTCTGGGTGGCGCCATACACCTTCTACATCTTAATGATAGTCTTGACTGTGCTAAATAGGACACTTAAAGCCTTTGAAATCTGTTCTACCCATCTCCTGACTTGGCTTTTACATTTGTACTAGGCCCCAAGATTTCCAATGGCAGCCCCAAATAAGTATGTGAGATAATGTCATTATGGAGAATTAGAGGACATTTTTATACAATAAAATACACCTTTCAAGCTCACTTATCTAACACTTCCACACAAAAAAAAACAACTTTATTAATGTATGCTTTTCCGCTCTGCAGTAATGGGGCCTTAATGCATAAATTCCCCCCAAATCTTTTATTCTGTTTTCTCAATCCCATATACTTCAAAACCACTATAGGTTTTCCAGATGTCCAGAGCACATTAATGGTGTGTTCATGTATTGTATGATTCAAATTATGTCTGATAATGTATCTTACATGCCTATTGTGCAAGAGGCAATAAATATATCACATCAACAAATTAAAAGTACACTATGTGTAAGTAAAGAATTATTGCAGGACCCTCGGGAATCATTGAATAAAGCCAGTTGTAGGTAATCACATCAGTGAGGCATGGACAGTGTGTACAGACTCAACTCTATGAATTTAACTCTTCCCTTGTGGCTCTCATACAGCTGTACACCGTGTTTTACTCATTTCCTGCAGCACACAAAGTGGGGAACATGAGTGAACTGTAAAATAAATTCTTTCATATAAATTAAATATAATAACACCAAAAACAGTGAATTCCAGAGGCTGGGTGACTAGGACAATTAAAGACCCCACTGTAGTTCAAGAAAAAAAGACACTTGTTTGTCAGATGTGTACCAAAATTATAATAATAATAGCTGTGTAAGCCATTAGTTTAAATAGTTGTTTGGGAAAATCTGTTTATAAGCACAGGAATCCATTTTGTGTTTTTTGCATCATATCCTAAAAGCTGAATGATGGGACAGTGCCTTTGTAGGTGTCAGCGGTGTGAATGGTGAGGGAGGAGGCAACAAACGCACGTTCAGAGCCTTTGATAACCGGATACAATTAAAATTCACACCACACCCCTTCCCTCTCACTGGCTCAGAAACAGGACAATGCATCAAAGGATGCAACCAAAAATCTCCTGCACTGTAAACTCCCCTCTCCCATACACAAACTTCACCAATGTATCATGGAGCACTCCAGAACTGCTGCATGACTTCTTCCTATTTTGCTCTGAGTCAGGGTTTTCAAGTATCGCTCTTTTGCCCACCATGTATTAAATGATTGTTGTGGTGAACTACCTACTCAAAATATCCACTACACAAGCTAAGGAACCAGACCCACGCTGATGATAGGTAGTAACCTTGAAACGGCTGTACGTGGGTGAGATTCATGGCTTGTGTATAATCCAACCCTAGATTTGCTCAAAGCTGTTTGATAGAGTGGGCATATGCTTAAGGGAAGCCATGTTTAATATGGTTATCGATTGCAAGAGCGAAACCTTTGTGGACACATTTGCAAGTCCCTGCCAAGGTTCCCAGTTTGCAGTGTAATAACTGTATTTCTGGGAATTCTGGGCATAAAACAAGTTTTTGAACTTGTTTTAGACGTTCAAATGTGAACACAAATGTACTATTTATTTATTTACTATATATATATATATATATATATATATATATATATATATATACTGTTGGCAGTGTCCCCACAAGTCCCAGTTTTTCTTACTATAAAAAGAACACAGCAAACCTACTCTGTATTACAGAGGTATGAAAAGTACACACACACAGATATATATATATATTTATATATATATATATATATATATATATATATATATATATATATATATACACAATTGCAATTGGTTGGTTTAAAAAAAAAACTATGTGAAGTGTTAGATAAGTGAGCCTGAAAGTTTGGTATCTTACTCATAATTTATCTGAAAAAATAATTAAAGATCCCAAATAAAAAGAGTTAGAGGGAGTGAAGATCTTTTCAGATAATCTATAATTACAATCCTAACACTTTCCCAAAATAGTTAATTATAACCAGTTGCAATTATAATTATTTTAAAGTGTATGTTTAATTTGTGCAAGAAGTTGGGCATTTAGATAGATAGATAGATAGATAGATAGATAGATAGATAGATAGATAGATAGATAGATGGATGGATGGATGGATAGAAGGACGGACAGGGGGACGGACGGACAGACAGATAGAAAGCCATCTATATAAATACAGCCTTTAAGAAAGTATTTATGAGATTTCTACTTTTGTGTGTCCCTCTGACACTTCCCTATAACAAGTAATTGTATAACAACCTTGGTACACATTATGCTATTACCAGTCCGACATATGAATTCATAGGACTGTTCTGTATTACTCCTTGATGTACAATGTAATATATCACGAAGATCCCATTGTTGCTCTAGACTCAAATACACAAAATAATCTGCAGAACAGCTATTAATTGAGGCTGAATGCTCATAATGTGCAGCCTTCCCGGAGGAATAAGATATCACAATTAACAAAAACCACACATAATACTGAAGAGACAACTACATTTTCTCGGAAAGAATTACACAGTGTGTGTTCAGATTCAGAAACAAATGGGGCCAGATGGACTAAATATAAAAAGTGGTGGCTGTTATTATTCCAAATCATAGGTCTATGTGTGTTTGTGTGTATACACAATATGTCAGAAAGTCGCAGGTGTATACATGTCACTACATAAAGACATTATACCCTTGTCATGGTGTAGGGGCTTGTGTACCTCAACGACGCTGTAAGCTAAACCATGTAGTGTCACCCAAGATGGGCAGGTCAACTGGAGAAGGGACTGGCAACACACTCCAATATATTTGCCAAGAAAACCATATGGATAAGCACAACCAGAAACACAGACAGTTGTGCCTGGGTGCTGCGGTCCATTTGGTCACCAAGAGTCAGACACAACAAAGACATTTCTGTGCATATACTCAGATTATTCTGTGGTACCAGGCAGCCTATTGCCCCCAAATGGGCTTCCCTAGGCCTGGACTTTGTTGGCCTAGGCAGAAAAACTGCCAAAAGTTTGTCAACTCTATCTCCTTCATCACATATGGCTCCCAGTGCTAAAAGGATATCATATGATTTAATAAAATATTCTACTTGATAAGTATTTGCAAGGCCAAGTAATAAAACATAGAAACCTAAACTTGGTTTAATGAATCATCAGGTGTCCTTATTCACTTTACTATGTTTGCGGGAAGACTCTTTGACATATCTTGTGTTGCCTCTACAGTACCCACATGTCTTAATTAAAGTGATTCTTCAGTAAGCCAAATTGTTTGTTTCTGATAGAAAACAAGTTTGACATAATTTAGATCAGCCATGACATTAAGATGTTTGCTTTTGAGAAGGAAAGCTATGGCGAGTCTGGATAAGCTATTAAAATGTAAAGATATATAATTCGAAGAGTGGTATTCCCAGTAGTAACTTATGGATGAGAGCTCTGGACCATGAAGAAGGCTGAGAGTCATAGTATGAAGCCTTTGAATTGTGGTGTTGGAGAAAACTGCTTGGACTACAAGAAGGTCCAATCAGTCAATACTACTATTTGCTAACAGTATTATACTGGCAGTGTGATGTCCCACCCTGAGGGCACAGCCATGGGTCATAGATTTGAATGATGGCAGCAAGTGAGAGACAGTGAACAGGAAGATAGCAGGAGGTTCCCAGAGCTTAGAATCTGTTACTCTCAGGCTACTTAGTGAAGTGTAAACGTTATATTGCAATTACATTATGGAGGATAAAGTTATTTAATGAATCTAGTTAACGCATTTATATAAAACCAAAAATGCCTAAAGACCCCCTTTAATATTGCTATATAAAATGTAAATTCAAAACCTCATGGTGTTAGGGGAAAAACTTTCCAAACTGCACACAAAAATTATGCAATAAAAATGCAAATGCCAAATCCTATTGGGTAACGTCACATGAATAAAACTCCTGTGAAATATAAATATCATTATTTATCCTTTTAAAAAGTAATATTGCCCAAGTTCCACATGTAAGAACATTTATTCTAATTAATTATAAAATAATAGAATGACATGTTTGCAATATATGTTAATGGTATAATATAAGAAATGAAGGCATTTATTTATTTTTTTAAATTATTTTTGTGATAAAATTTTACTTATTTAATAAAAGTATCCATCCTAATATTTTTTTTTCTTTTACATATCTCTTCATCACATTATAGACAACAGAAAACCCATAAAATTGCCTAAATTGGGTTCAAAATAGTAAGAGCTTAGACTAACATTTATGCTAATAATAGAATGACATATTTTCAGTATATGTTAATTATATATAAGGAATGAAAGCATTTATTTTTTTATTTTTTTAATGAAATATTTTTTGTGATAAATTTTAATTATTTAACAAATTATCCATCCTAATATTTTTTTTTTCATTTATTTATTTCCTATGATAATTCATCAAATTTTAGACAAAGAAAAACCACACATAAAATTGACTACGTTGGGTTCAAAATAATAAGAGCTTAGACTAAGCCCCACTGGCTTTTGTTATTTCCATCCCCCACTTTGCCTACCAAATTACTAACAGTTAATACAGGGTCAGGGAGTTCATGGGAATGAGATAGTGAAAGACTTCTTTTCCACATCTGATTACCAGGCACAACTAAAAAATGCTCTTTGAATAAAAAAATAAAATAAAGCGTCTGTGTGCTTTTGAAGGAAACATGGCCTTGAAGTAGTCAAGTATTTGCTTTCATGCAACGGATAAAATTTCCCAATAAAGAAATATAAAATACACATGCTGTTCAATTTGTCTCTGCAGAGTACATTTTAGGACGGCTGCGCACGTGTGCTTCCTTATGTGTAAAAGGTCATATTTTTTGTTTTAGAGAGTGAAATAAATCAAGCTTTGGGAATAAATTTAGAAATTTTAGGATATTGCATTCTCTTAATGGCATTCTGCCACAGTGTCAGAAAAATAATAGGTATCAGGAGTATTCATTATTTATCCAACTCACTTTATATAGTGCAGGCTGCACAATAAGTTACAATACGCATGAATATAGATTTTTAATTATGCTCCTTGCGGTTAAAATATAGAATTACTGGATGAATGTATGTAAGGGTACAAAAGATGACCACTCGTCCCAATCAATAATTATTAAATATGTTTTGCCTTTAAGAATCTGGTCTAAATTTTCTAGAAAAAGAAGGAAATAAGTGGGTTAGGAAAGCCTCTCCAAACTGTATGTTATTCTGTGGGGCTAGAGTCACCAAGATGTGACTTTTTCCAAGCCCTCACTTATCACAATCTAGCCCAATTACTTGAATGTCCGACACAAACCAATGGACCTTCAAAGACCCTACAATCTGAAATGTAACCAAAGAGGTAGAAGGCTTGAGTGACTTTTAAGTCTTTAATACGTAAGAGAAAGCTATCTTCATATGACAAATCTTTAAGTAAACAGATGATACTTCAATTCTATCCTGATAATTACTTAAAAGCTCCCATTGAGATTTCAACAACACATATGCTTTTATTATCTTGGAAATATTATTTGAGGTTAATGAAATTAGGCTGATTGTTATGGAACAGAACCGTAGATGAAGCCTTATTAATGTTTCACATATCACTAAATGCCAACTGGATAACTGGGTCAACCAAGAACCGATGATAGTGTCAAGCTTGACTTCAAGTTCAAACCATCACTTTAGTATCTTAAAGATACTCAACTTATTATATAGACTACATGGCAGGTAAAGTCAAATGTAATAGACAGATAAGTGAGGAGTACCAAGTCTTTACTTCAGAAGCAAGGTCATTATTATTATTATTATCCTTTATTTGTAACATGCCAACATAATCTGTAGCGCTGTACCGGGGCTTACGTACAAGGCAAAAACAATTTCAACACATTGCAAAAAAATGGAACAATGGAAGGCCCTGTCCTTGAGCTTAAAATCAAACATACATATGACTTTCCCTAAAGTACCTTGAAAGACTGAAAAGCTGCAAACTTACAATCAAAAGGATCAATATACATAAACACACACACATAAAGATATATATATATATATATATATATATATATATATATATATATATATATATATATATATTACAGAAAATAAGAAACGAGTAGTAACATTTCAAGAGACAATAGCTCCCAGAATCTTGAATACTGCTTCATGGTCATAGAGTAAAAAAAAAAAAAGTTTACATTTAAAAAAAAACTAATAATAATAGTTGGAGTTTGCCATTGTAAAATGTGTCCATCTAGTTAGAATTGTAAGAATTTTCATCTTATTTGATTATTCATAGTTTTAAGGTAAGAAGATTCACCTCAAAGTACTATTGAATGGAAGTGAAACTGGATTTAGAAGGAATCCAACAAATCTTTGTCTAGCCTGTAGGACCCTGGGGGGATATTTGTTACTAGTAACATGGTTATTTCAAAGCATTTATGGACCTTATATTATTTTTAGTCATTGAATAAAATGTATTAATTGTGAACAAATTACCAAATTATAGTCACTCATTTTAAAGTAAAACAATATAGAAAAAATACTTGTTTTTTTATATATTTTTTTAAAATCCTTTTTGCTTATGTGTTTATGTTCGTTTTTAAAAATGCTCATATTTTTACAATAAAAATTCAAGTATTATAATTCAAAAACTTGTGCTATTTGTTTCTGCAACACATGGTCCTCCTGCTCACTCTATAAAATCATTTGCAACTGAAAAGAAAAGAAAGTCTAATTTCAATATTTACCTATGCATACATTCTTAACGTTTGGTTTTTTTTTTTGTTTTTTTCGCAAGAACACTCAAAAAATATTTTGTTTCTTCTACTGGTACTGACAACAATAAATAATAAAAATCGCAAAAATAGTGAATAAATAGTTTTGCTCATTTTCATTGCATGTTTGCACTTGACAACATCTTGACATTTTTTTGCTTGCTAATGTTAGTACTTTCGTTTTTGCATAAAATTACATTTTTGTATTGTATATTCAGTTAGTTTTGATAAAAATGCCATTTTCCAAAAATTCATAATGTTAAAAAATGTTGAAAACATATTTGTGGAACAATAACAATATATTTTGTGTCTTCCATTTTGTCTCCATTAAATTATTTTTTAGAACATAGTGTTACTCTTTGGAATTATTTGCTTTCCTGTTTTTTTTTTTTCCTGTCAATCTCTGGCAGTGAACAGATTAATACTTAACTTCATTTTTGTCTTAACAACCCCTGATTTCTTGCTCTGGCTACAAATCTCTCTTTGTCCAAGTGAGGACCTAAATACTCCCAGACAAAGCATTCTTCCCTTTCCTGGCAGACTGTTTTGACAAATCCCAAATCCCCCTCACCAATCAATTAAAAGACTTAAAACATTGATTTAGGGATATGTAGGAAACATACAAATCAAATTGACTTAAAAATATTAGTTACATTAATTTGATTTCTTGTTTTATAATGCACATTGACAAGGACATTGCCATATGGTCTAGATTATGGCGATTAGGTGTTATATTTGCTTGTTTTTTAGCGATTTGTATGATTAAAACTTATTTCAGATTCAAATCATGATGCAATTAAAATATATGAAATGCAAACATATAATAATATAATTCTAACAATACAATATAATATTATTTATTAATATAAATTAAATGCCATGTTATTCAATGCTGATTTTGAAATTAACACATTCTTATACTATGGAATGAACTGCACCTGGTCTCTATACAAAAATGATTAGGGAGCTTTCTCTAATTAGAAGTCGTTAAATTCTGCTATGGATATAACAGCAAGGCAGGTGCTGTTTAATGGAGGAAGAACTTACTATACATTTATTCAAATACATTAAAAATATGCAATCACTCTTTCAACTGTTTTACTCAATTCAACATTATTGTGCATCAATTTTTAATAGAGCAAAAAACAAGTTGAAAAACATCTAGTAATAAGATGACAAATATTTTATATGCGCACTTATTTGTCTAGATTTTTTATCTAAAATTAAAAGAAATGTTTTCAACAATTAATTGCTTTGGAGCACTCAATGCAACATAATTAATTCAATAATTAAAATAATATTATAATAAATGCTGTTATAAAAAATGTTGTGTTTACGGCATAACAGATGATAACGATTGTAACTAATAAGGAGAAAATATTCACTACATCTTTGTCTAATTTATATAAGAGGGACTGTTGTAAACCTTAGAACTGCAGATATTGGGAATTATTGTTAGGAAATTATGATTTTATGCTGCATATTTTTTCACCAAAGACACAGGAGGCCTGTACCGTAACTATACAGTGCCTTGCAAAAGTATTCACCCCCCTTGGCATTTTTGGTGTTTTGTTGCCTCACAACCTGCAATTAACATGGATTGTTTGAGGATTTGCATCATTTAATTTACAGAACATGCCCACAACTTTGAAGAGTTGTTTTTTTTATTGTGAAGCAAACAACAAATAGGACAAAATAACACAAAAAATTCAATGTGCATAACTATTCACCCCCCTAAAGTCAATACTTTGTAGAGCCACCTTTTGCAGCAATCACAGCTCCAAGTTGCTTTGGATAAGTCTCTGTGAGCTTGCCGCATCTTACCACTGGGATTTTTGCCCATTCCTCCTTGCAAAACTGCTCCAGCTCCTTCAAGTTGGATGGTTTGTGCTTGTGATCAGCAATCTCTAAGTCTGACCACAGATTTTTTATTGGATTGAGGTCTGGGCTTTGACTAGGCCATTCCAACACATTTACATGTTTCCCCTTAAACCACTCAAGTGTTGCTTTAGCAATGTGTTTGGGGTCATTGTCCTGCTGGAAGGTGAACCTCCGTCCTAGCCTCAAATCACACACAGAGTGGTACAGGTTTTGCTCAAGAATATCCCTGTATTTAGCACCATCCATCTTTCCCTCAATTCTGACCAATTTCCCAGTCCTGGCTGCTAAAAAAACATCCCCCCAGCATGATGCTGCCACCACCATGTTTCACTGTGGGGATGGTGTTCTTTGGATGATATGATGTGTTCGATTTGCGGCAGGCATAGCGTTTTCTTTGATAGCCGAAAAGTTAAATTTTAGTCTCATCAGACCAGAGAACCTTCCTCCATACATTTTGGGAGTCACCCACATGCCTTTTCGCAAATGCAAAACGTGCCATTTTGTTTTTTGCTGAAAGTAATGGCTTTCTTCTGGCCACTCTGCCATAAAGCCCAACTCTATGGAGCGTACGGCTTATTGTTGTCCTATGTACAGGTACTCCAATCACTGCTGTGAAACTCTGCAGCTCCTCCAGGGTTTCCTTAGGTCTCTGTGCTGCCTCTCTGATTAATGCCCTCCGTGCCCGGTCTGTGAGTTTTGGGGGGCGGCCGTCTCTTGGCAGGTTTGCTGTTGTGCCATGTTCTTTCCATTTGGTTATGATAGATTTGATGGTGCTCCAGGGGATGATCAAAGATTTGGATATTTTTTTATAACCCAACCCTGATTTGTACTTCTTAACAACATTGTCCTTTACTTGTTTGGAGAGTTCCTTGGTCTTCATGGCAGTGTTTGGTTAGTGGTGCCTCTTGCTTAGGTGTTGCGGCCTCTGGGGACTTTAAGAAAAGGTGTGTATATGTAATGACAGATCATGTGACACTTAGATTGCACACAGGTGGACATCATTTCACTAATTATGTGACTTCTGAAGGTAATTGGTTGCACCAGAGCTTTTTATGGGCTTGATAACAAAGGGGGTGAATACATATGCACATGCCAATTTTCTGTATACTATTTCTAAAAAAAAATGTTATGTATATATTTTTCTCATTTCACTTCCCCAACTTAGATTATTGTGTTCTGATCCATCACATAAAATTCAGATTAACAAAACATTGAATTTAAGGCTGTAATGTAACAAAATAGGTAAAAAGTCAAGGGGGGATGAATACTTTTGTAACGCACTGTATTTGCAGAGGTCCAGCATATTTCATAGCACTACAGGTATGTACACCTACTTGATCCCTATCTTGTAGTGAAATGGCTTGTGCACTTCAATGAAGCTGTGAGCTATATCATGTAGGGTCACCCAAGATGGGTCATAGCAGAGGTCAGACAAATCGAGCTCCACTGCAGAAGGAACTGTCAACCCTCTCTAGTATCTTTGCCTTGAAGAACAACCAGACACAAGATGTGCCTAGAATGCTGCCCATATTGTCACTGAGAGTCAGACACAACTGAACAACTAAACAAAAACATGTATGTATCTTCTTTATATTTCCCATCATCTCCCTCCAATGTCTGATGGTTGTTCCTCTCCTCCCATGCTACCACTCTTTCCTATTTTCCCCAAGCTGTCTCTCTTATTTATTTCCTGTCTACGTCTCTCTTTTGACTTCAGCAGTCTGTCTCTGTCCTCTCTTTCCTTGGCTGTCTCTTTCCTATGTTCAAGCTGTCACTCTCTTATTGTTCCTACTCATCTCCCTTACATCATTGGTTGTCTCTCGCCTTTGTCTATTTTCCCTGTAGCAATGTTTCTCTTTAGTAGTTTGGCAGAAAATCCAGAATTGTTGCTACAGAGGTTTTTCCTAATTCGACTTAATACAAGAGAGAGGATGATCAAGTAAGTGCCATGAGGGCTTGCCCCTGCCAGCCAGTGAGTAGTAATATACAGTAGCTGAGTCAGACTAGTCTGTCAAAAGTTGATGCCACCCCTCTAACACCCAGCTTATATGTGATAGAGTGAGCAATAACTATGAGGTCTGGGTCTCCCATACTAGTCCTGTGTCTTTCCTAGTTCTAACTGGTATATAATATGATACTTTGGATAGCAAATACCTTCATAACCCTAACAACAAAATGGTGGGCATATAAAGGGAAATATAGGTGGTTGGCAGATAACAGGAAGAGTCTCTAGTCTTCATAGCACAACTTGGTATCTCTCCATCCACCTATAATAGAATGCATATACATGTTGCTATATGTATATATCTCCATCCACTTATAATATAATGAATATACTTGTTGCTATATTTCTTATCTCTCATCCACCTATAATATAATGCATATATATGTTACTTTATGTTATATCTCTCCGCCCACCTATAATATAATGAATATACATGTTGCTATATTTCTTATCTCTCATCCACCTATAATAAAAGGAATATACATGTTGCTGTATGTTATATCTCTCTATCCACCTATAATATAATGAATATACCGTATGCTGTATGTATATATCTCCATCCACCTATA
>CM050168.1:87566161-87706161 GCA_027410445.1 Discoglossus pictus | reverse complement strand
CTGAGAGAATGACTGGGGGCACTAATATAGTGACGGGGGGGCACTAAGAGAGTGCCTGGGAGGGGGGCAATGAGAGAGTGACTGGGAGGCACTGAGAGAGTGACTGTAGGGGGGGCACTGAGAGAGTGACTGGGAGGCACTGAGAGAGTGACGGGGGGCACTAAGAGAGTGACTGGGGAGGCAATGAGAGAGTGACTGGGGGAGCACTGAGAGAGTGACTGGGAGGCACTGAGAGAGTGACTGGGGGGGCACTGAGAGAGTGACTGGGAGGCACTGAGAGGGTGACTGGGGGGGTCACTGAGGGAGTGATTGGGAGGAATTGAGAGAGTGACTGGGGGAGCACTGAGAGAGTGACTGGGGGGCACTGAGATAGAAATAGGGGGCACTGAGAAAGTGACTGAGGGGAGCACTGAGAGAGTGACTGGGGGGCACTAAGATAGTGACTGTGGGGGGAACTAAGAGAGTGACTGGGAGGGTGGCAATGAGAGAGTGACTGGGAGGCACTGAGAGAGTGACTGGGGGGCACTAAGATAGTGACTGGGAGGCAATGAGAGAGTGACTGGGAGGCACTGAGAGAGTGACTGGGGGGGCATTAAGATAGTGACTGTGGGGGGGCACTAAGAGAGTGACTGGGAGGGGGGCACTGAGAGAGTGACTTGGAGGCACTAAGATAGTGACTGGGGGGGGCACTGAGAGAGTGACTGGGAGGCATTGAGAGAATGACTGGGGGCACTAAGATAGTGACTGGGGGGCACTAAGAGAGTGACTGGGAGGGGGGTGCACTGTGAGAGTGACTGGGGGGGCACTAAGATAGTGACTGGAGGGAGCACTGAGAGAGTGACTGGGGGGCACTAAGAAAGTGACTGTGGGGGGCACTAAGAGAGTGACTGGGAGGGGGGCACTGAGAGAGTGACTTGGAGGCACTAAGATAGTGACTGGAGGGGCACTGAGAGAATGACTGGGGGGCACTAAGATAGTGACTAGGGGGACACTAAGAGAGTGACTGGGAGGGGGGGGGAATGAGAGAGTGACTGGGAGGCACTGAGAGAGTAACTGGGGGGGGCACTGAGAGAGTGACTGTGGGGCGGGGCACTAAGATAGTGACTGGGAGGGGGGCAATGAGAGAGTGACTGGGAGGTACTGAGAGAGTTACTGGGGGGCACTAAGAGAGTGACTGGGAGGCACTGAGAGAGTGACTGGGAGGCACTGAGAGAGTGACTGGGGGGAGCACTAAGAGCGTGACTGGGAGGCACTGAGAGAGTGACGGGGGGCACTAAGACAGTGACTGGGGGGGCAATGTGAGAGTGACTGGGGGAGCACTGAGAGAGTGACTGGGAGGCACTGAGAGAGTGACTGGGAGGCACTGAGAGGGTGACTGGGGGAGTGACTGGGAGGCATTGAGAGAGTGACTGGGGGAGCACTGAGAGAGTGACTGGGGGGCACTGAGAGAGTGACTGGAGGGAGCACTGAGAGAGTGACTGGGGGGCACCAAGATAGTGACTGTGGGGGGACACTAAGAGAGTGACTGGGAGGGGGGGCACTGAGAGAGTGACTTGGAGGCACTAAGATAGTGACCGGGGGGGGGGCACTGAGAGAGTGACTGTGAGGCACTGAGAGAATGACTGGGGTGCACTAAGATAGTGACTGGGGGGGAACTAAGAGAGTGACTGGGAGGGTGGCAATGAGAGAGTGACTGGGAGGCACTGAGAGAGTGACTGGGGGGGGCACTAAGATAGTGACTGGGAGGCAATGAGAGAGTGACTGGGAGGCACTGAGAGAGTGACTGGGGGGCATTAAGATAGTGACTGGGGGGCACTAAGATACTGACTGTGGGGGGGGGGGGGGCACTGAGAGAGTGACTGGGAGGGGGGCACTGAGAGAGTGACTTGGAGGCACTAAGATAGTGACTGGGGGGGGCACTAAGAGAGTGACTGGGAGGCATTGAGAGAATGACTGGGGGGCACTAAGATAGTGACTGGGGGGCACTAAGATAGTGACTGGGGGGCACTAAGATAGTGACTGTGGGGGGGGCACTAAGAGAGTAACTGGGAGGGGGCACTGAGAGAGTGACTTGGAGGCACTAAGATAGTGACTGGAGGGGCACTGAGAGAGTGACTGTGAGGCACTGAGAGAATGACTGGGGGGCACTAAGATAGTGACTAGGTGGACACTAAGAGAGTGACTGGGAGGGGGGGCAATGAGAGAGTGACTGGGAGGCACTGAGAGAGTGACTGGGGGGGCACTGAGAGAGTGACCTTGGGGGGACACTAAGATAGTGACTGGGAGGGGGGTAATGAGAGAGTGACTAGGAGGCACTGAGAGAGTGACTGGGGGGCACTAAGATAGTGACTGGCTGGGGCACTAAGAGAGTGACTGGGCGGGGCACTAAGAGAGTGACTGGGAGGCACTGAGAGAGTGACTGGGGGGGCACTAAGAGTGTGACTGGGAGGCACTGAGAGAGTGACGGGGGGCACTAAGACAGTGACTGGGGGGGCAATGTGAGAGTGACTGGGGGAGCACTGAGAGAGTGACTGGGACGCACTGAGAGAGTGACTGGGGGGCACTGAGAGAGTGACTGGGAGGCACTAAGAGGGTGACTGGGGGGGTCACTGAGGGAGTGACTGGGAGGCATTGAGAGAGTGACTGGGGGGCACTGAGATCGAAATAGGGGGCACTGAGAGAGTGACTGGAGGGAGCACTGAGAGAGTGACTGGGGGGCACCAAGATAGTGACTGTGGGGGGGACACTAAGAGAGTGACTGGGAGGCACTGAGAGAGTGACTGTGAGGCACTAAGATAGTGACTAGGGGGACACTAAGAGAGTGACTGGGAGGGGGGCAATGAGAGAGTGACTGGGAGGCACTGAGAGAGTGACTGGGGGGGCACTGAGAGAGTGACCTTGGGGGGACACTAAGATAGTGACTGGGAGGGGGGTAATGAGAGAGTGACTAGGAGGCACTAAGAGAGTGACTGGGGGGCACTAAGATAGTGACTGGGAGGCACTAAGAGAGTGACTGGGAGGGGGGGCAATGAGAGAGTGACTGGGAGGCACTGAGAGAGTGACTGGGGGGGCACTGAGAGAGTGACCTTGGGGGGACACTAAGATAGTGACTGGGAGGGGGGTAATGAGAGAGTGACTAGGAGGCACTGAGAGAGTGACTGGGGGGCACTAAGATAGTGACTGGGTGGGGCACTAAGAGAGTGACTGGGCGGGGCACTAAGAGAGTGACTGGGAGGCACTGAGAGAGTGACTGGGGGGGCACTAAGAGAGTGACTGGGAGGCACTGAGAGAGTGACGGGGGGCACTAAGACAGTGACTGGGGGGGCAATGTGAGAGTGACTGGGGGAGCACTGAGAGAGTGACTGGGAGGCACTGAGAGAGTGACTGGGGAGCACTGAGAGAGTGACTGGGAGGCACTGAGAGGGTGACTGGGGGGGTCTCTGAGGGAGTGACTGGGAGGCATTGAGAGAGTGACTGGGGGAGCACTGAGAGAGTGACTGGGGGGCACTGAGATCGAAATAGGGGGCACTGAGAGAGTGACTGGAGGGAGCACTGAGAGAGTGACTGGGGGGCACCAAGATAGTGACTGTGGGGGGACACTAAGAGAGTGACTGGGAGGCACTGAGAGAGTGACTGGGAGGCACTGAGAGAGTGACTGGGGGGAGCACTAAGAGCGTGACTGGGAGGCACTGAGAGAGTGACGGGGGGCACTAAGACAGTGACTGGGGGGGGCAATGTGAGAGTGACTGGGGGAGCACTGAGAGAGTGACTGGGAGGCACTGAGAGAGTGACTGGGGGGCACTGAGAGAGTGACTGGGAGGCACTGAGAGGGTGACGGGGGGAGTGACTGGGAGGCATTGAGAGAGTGACTGGGGGAGCACTGAGAGAGTGACTGGGGGGCACTGAGATAGAAATAGGGGGCACTGAGAGAGTGACTGGAGGGAGCACTGAGAGAGTGACTGGGGGGCACCAAGATAGTGACTGTGGGGGGACACTAAGAGAGTGACTGGGAGGGGGGGCACTGAGAGAGTGACTTGGAGGCACTAAGATAGTGACTGGGGGCACTAAGATAGTGACTGGGGGGGGACTAAGAGAGTGACTGGGAGGGTGGCAATGAGAGAGTGACTGGGAGGCACTGAGAGAGTGACTGGGGGGGGCACTAAGATAGTGACTGGGGGGCACTAAGAGAGTGACTGGGAGGGGGGGCACTGGGAGAGTGACTGGGGGGCACTAAGATAGTGACTGGGGGGCACTAAGATAGTGACTGTGGGGGGGCACTAAGAGAGTAACTGGGAAGGGGACACTAAGAGAGTGACTGGGAGGGGGGGCACTGAGAGAGTGACTTGGAGGCACTAAGATAGTGACTGGGGGGGGCACTGTGAGAGTGACTGGGAGGCATTGAGAGAATGACTGGGGGGCACTAAGATAGTGACTGGGGGGCACTAAGAGAGTGACTGGGAGGGGGGGCACTGGGAGAGTGACTGGGGGGGCACTAAGATAGTGACTGGGGGGCACTAAGATAGTGACTGTGGGGGGGCACTAAGAGAGTAACTGGGAGGGGGGCACTGAGAGAGTGACTTGGAGGCACTAAGATAGTGACTGGAGGGGCACTGAGAGAGTGACTGTGAGGCACTGAGAGAATGACTGGGGGGCACTAAGATAGTGACTAGGGGGACACTAAGAGAGTGACTGGGAGGGGGGGCAATGAGAGAGTGACTGGGAGGCACTGAGAGAGTGACTGGGGGGGCACTGAGAGAGTGACCTTGGGGGGACACTAAGATAGTGACTGGGAGGGGGGTAATGAGAGAGTGACTAGGAGGCACTGAGAGAGTGACTGGGGGGCACTAAGATAGTGACTGGGCGGGGCACTAAGAGAGTGACTGGGCGGGGCACTAAGAGAGTGACTGGGAGGCACTGAGAGAGTGACTGGGGGGGGCACTAAGAGTGTGACTGGGAGGCACTGAGAGAGTGACGGGGGGCACTAAGACAGTGACTGGGGGGGCAATGTGAGAGTGACTGGGGGAGCACTGAGAGAGTGACTGGGAGGCACTGAGAGAGTGACTGGGGGGCACTGAGAGAGTGACTGGGAGGCACTGAGAGGGTGACTGGGGGGGTCACTGAGGGAGTGACTGGGAGGCATTGAGAGAGTGACTGGGGGAGCACTGAGAGAGTGACTGGGGGGCACTGAGATCGAAATAGGGGGCACTGAGAGAGTGAATGGGGGGAGCACGGAGAGAGTGACTGGGGGGACCAAGATAGTGACTGTGGGGGGACACTAAGAGAGTGACTGGGAGGGGGGGCACTGAGAGAGTGACTTGGAGGCACTAAGATAGTGACGGGGGGGCACTGAGAGAGTGACTGGGAGGCACTGAGAGAATGACTGGGGGGCACTAAGATAGTGACTGGGGGGACACTAAGAGAGTGACTGGGAGGGGGGGCAATGAGAGAGTGACTGGGAGGCACTGAGAGAGTGACTGGGGGGGCCACTGAGAGAGTGACTGTGGGGGGGCACTAAGATATTGACTGGGAGGGGGGCAATGAGAGAGTGATTGGAAGGCACTGAGAGAGTGACTGGGGGGCACTAAGATAGTGACTGGGCGGGGCACTAAGAGAGTGACTGGGAGGGGGGCACTGAGAGAGTAACTGGGAGGGAGGGCACAGAGAGAGTGACTTGGAGGCACTAAGATAGCGACTAGGGGGGCACTGAGAGAGTGACTGGGAGGCACTGAGAGAATGACTGGGGGCACTAATATAGTGACGGGGGGGGCACTAAGAGAGTGCCTGGGAGGGGGGCAATGAGAGAGTGACTGGGAGGGGGGCAATGAGAGAGTGACTGGGAGGCACTGAGAGAATGACTGGGGGGGGGCACTGAGAGAGTGACTGGGAGGCACTGAGAGAGTGACGGGGGGCACTAAGAGAATGACTGGGGGGGCAATGAGAGAGTGACTGGGGGAGCACTGAGAGAGTGACTGGGAGGCACTGAGAGAGTGACTGGGGGGGCACTGAGAGAGTGACTGGGAGGCACTGAGAGAGTGACGGGGGGCACTAAGAGAATGACTGGGGGGGCAATGAGAGAGTGACTGGGGGAGCACTGAGAGAGTGACTGGGAGGCACTGAGAGAGTGACTGGGGGGGCACTGAGAGAGTGACTGGGAGGCACTGAGAGGGTGACGGGGGGCACTAAGAGAGTGACTGGGGGGGCAATGAGAGAGTGACTGGGGGAGCACTGAGAGAGTGACTGGGAGGCACTGAGAGGGTGACTGGGGGGTTCACTGAAGGAGTGACTGGGAGGCATTGAGAGAGTGACTGGGGGAGCACTGAGAGAGTGACTGGGGGCACTCAGATAGAAATAGGGGGCAATGAGAGAGTGACTGGGGGGAGCACTGAGAGAGTGACTGGGGGGCACTAAGATAGTGACTGTGGGGGGACACTAAGAGAGTGACTGGGAGGGGGGCACTGAGAGAGTGACGGGGGCACTGAGAGAGTGACTGTGGGGGGGCACTAAGATAGTGACTGGGAAGGGGGCAATGAGAGAGTGACTGGGGTAGCACTGAGAGAGTGACTGGGAGGCATTGAGAGAGTGACTGGGGGGCACTGAGAGAGTGACTGGGAGGGTGACTGGGGGGGGGGGCACTGAGAGAGTGACTTGGAGGCACTAAGATAGTGACTGGGGGGGCACTGAGAGAGTGACTGGGAGGCACTGAGAGAATGACTGGGGGGGGAGCACTGAGAGAGTGACTGGTGGAGCACTGAGATAGAAATAGGGGGCACTGAGAGAGTTACTGGGGGGAGCACTGAGAGAGTGACTGGGAGGCAATAAGAGAGTGACTGTGGGGGCACTGAGAGAGTGACTGGGGGGGCACTGAGATAGAGATGGGGGGCACTGAGAGAGTGACTGGGGAGCACTAAGATAGTGACTGGGGGGCACTAAGAGAGTGACTGGGGGGGGCACTGAGAGACGGGGGGCACAGAGAGAGTAACTGGGGGGCACTGAGAGAGTGACTGTGGGGCTCTGAGATTGAGACGGGGGGCATTGAGAAAGTGAATGGGGGGCACAGAGAGATTGACTGGGAGGCACTGAGAGAATGACTGGGGGGGGGGGCACTGAGAGAGTGACTGGGAGGCACTGAGAGAGTGACGGGGGGGCACTAAGAGAGTGACTGGGGGGGCAATGAGAGAGTGACTGGGGGAGCACTGAGAGAGTGACTGGGAGGCACTGAGAGAGTGACTGGGGGGGCACTGAGAGAGTGACTGGGGGGGCAATGAGAGAGTGACTGGGGGAGCACTGAGAGAGTGACTGGGAGGCACTGAGAGAGTGACTGGGGGGGGCACTGAGAGAGTGACTGGGAGGCACTGAGAGGGTGACGGGGGGGCACTAAGAGAGTGACTGGGGGGGCAATGAGAGAGTGACTGGGGGAGCACTGAGAGAGTGACTGGGAGGCACTGAGAGGGTGACTGGGGGGTTCACTGAGGGAGTGACTGGGAGGCATTGAGAGAGTGACTGGGGGAGCACTGAGAGAGTGACTGGGGGCACTCAGATAGAAATAGGGGGCACTGAGAGAGTGACTGGGGGGAGCACTGAGAGAGTGACTGGGGGGCACTAAGATAGTGACTGTGGGGGGACACTAAGAGAGTGACTGGGAGGGGGGCACTGAGAGAGTGACTTGGAGGCACTAAGATAGTGACTGGGGGGGCACTGAGAGAGTGACTGGGAGGCACTAAGGTAGTGACTGGGGGGGCACTAAGAGAGTGACTGGGAGGTGGGGCAATGAGAGTGAATGGGAGGCACTGAGTGAGTGACGGGGGCACTGAGAGAGTGACTGTGGGGGGGCACTAAGATAGTGACTGGGAAGGGGGCAATGAGAGAGTGACTGGGGTAGCACTGAGAGAGTGACTGGGAGGCATTGAGAGAGTGACTGGGGGGCACTGAGAGAGTGACTGGGAGGGTGACTGGGGGGGGGGCACTGAGAGAGTGACTTGGAGGCACTAAGATAGTGACTGGGGGGGCACTGAGAGAGTGACTGGGAGGCACTGAGAGAATGAGTGGGGGGGGAGCACTGAGAGAGTGACTGGTGGAGCACTGAGATAGAAATAGGGGGCACTGAGAGAGTTACTGGGGGGAGCACTGAGAGAGTGACTGGGAGGCAATAAGAGAGTGACTGTGGGGGCACTGAGAGAGTGACTGGGGGGGGCACTGAGATAGAGATGGGGGGCACTGAGAGAGTGACTGGGGAGCACTAAGATAGTGACTGGGGGGCACTAAGAGAGTGACTGGGGGGGCACTGAGAGACGGGGGGCACAGAGAGAGTAACTGGGGGGCACTGAGAGAGTGACTGTGGGGCTCTGAGATTGAGACGGGGGCATTGAGAAAGTGAATGGGGGGCACAGAGAGATTGACTGGGGGGCACTGATACAGTGACTGGGATGGGGCACTGAGAGAGTGACTGGGGAGCACTAAGAGAGTGACTGTGAGGCACTGAGATAGAGAAGGGGGGCACTGAGAAAGTGACTAGGTGGCAGAGAGAGAGTGACTGGAGGGGCACTAAGAGTGTGACTGGGGGGCACTGAGGGAGTGACGGGGGGCACTGAGATAGTGAATGGGGGGCACTGTGAGAGTGATGGGGGGGGACCAAGAGAGAGTGTCTGGGGTGTACTGAGAAGGTGATTGGGGGGCACTGATATAGTGACTGGGGGAGATAGTGACTGGGGGGCACTGAGCGAGTGACTGAAGGGGAAACAGAAAGAGTGACTTGGGGGCACTGATATAGTGACTAGGGGACACACTGAGAGCAACTCGGGGGAAACACTGAGAGAGTGACTGGGGGACTGAGAGGGTGACTGGGGGACACTGAGAGAGTGACTAGGGGCACTGAGATAATAACTAGGGGGGGACACTGAGAGAGTGACTGGGGGGCACACTGAGAGAGTAATTGGAGGAAAACTGAGTTAATGACTGGAGGGGAACACTGAGAGAATGACTGGGGGGGGGACACTGAGAGGGACTGGAGGGGACACAGAGAGAGTGTTTGGGGGCACTGAGATAGCGATTAGGGGGACACACTGAGAGAGTGACTGGAGGGGGACACAGAGATAGTTACTGGGGTGGCACACTGACAGACTGACTGGGGAGTTAGTGAGTGAGTGACAGGAGGGGGACACAGAGAGAGGGACTTGGGGGGGACACTGAGATAGTTACTGGCGGGCACTTTGAGAGAGTGACTGGGGGCACCAAGAGAGTGGCTGGGGGGCACTGAGAGAGTGACTGGTGGGGAACACTGTGAGAGTAACTAGTGGGGAACACTGAGAGAGTGACTGGGGGAACTGAGAGAGTAACTGGGGGACACAGAGAGTGAGCACTAGGGGGTACTGAAAGAGTGACTGGGGGACACTAAAAGAGGGACTTGAGGGGACACTGAGAGAGTGACTGGGGGGGACACTGAGAGAGTGACTGGGGGACTGAGAGAGTAACTGGGGAAAACTGAGAGAGTGAGCACTAGGGGGCACTGAGAGAGTGACTGGGGGGGCATTGAGAGATGGACTGGAGGGGACACTGAGAGTGACTGGGGGTCAAAGAGAGTGATGGGGGAGCAGACAGAATGACTGGTAAGGCACAGAGAGAGTGACTGGGGAGGGCAGAGAGAGTGATTAGGGGCACACTGAGAGTGACTGGGGGGACACAGAGAGAGTGACTGCGGGGGACACAGAGAGAGTGACTGGGGGTGGGCACTGAGAGAGTGACTGAGGGGGACACTAAATGAGTGACTGGGGGGGGCAGTGAGAGAGGGATGGGAGAGAGAGGGACTGAGGGGGCAGAGAGAGTGACTGCAGGGGAACACTGATAGAGTAACTGGGGGGACACACTGAGTGACTGGGGTCAGAGAAAGTGACTGGGAGGGGGCACTGAGAGAATAACTTGGGGGGTGCAGGGTGAGTAACTGGGGGGCACTGAGAGTGACTGAGGGACACACTGAGAGAGTGAGCACTAGGGGGCACTGAGAGAGTGACTGGGGGGACACTGAAAGAAGGGACTGGAGGGGATACTGAGAGAGTGATTGGGGGGAACACTGAGAGAGTGACTAGGAGGCACTGAGAGAGTACCTGGGGAAGGCAGTGAGAGTGACAGGGGGGGCACTGAGAGATTGACCGAGGGACACACTGAGAGAGTGACCTGGGGCACTGAGAGAGGGACTGGAGGGGACAGAGAGAGTGACCGGGAGGGGGCACTGAGAGAGGGACTGGGGGTAGAGAGAGTTACCTAGGGGACACTGATAGTGTGACTTAAGGGGCACTGAGAGAGGGACTGGGGGGGACAGAGAGAGTGACTGGGGGGCAAAGAGATTGACGGGAGGGGAACACTGAGAGAGTGGTTGGGGGAACAATGGGGGGCACCGAGAGAGTGACTGGGAGGAAGGGAGAGTGACTGGGGGGCACTGAGAGAGTTATCTAGGGGATACTGATAGTGGGACTAGGGGGACTGGGAGAGAGACTGGGGGCAGAGAGAGTGACTGGAGGGGAAAACTGAGAGAGTGGCTGGGGGGGGCACTGAGAGAATGATTTGGAGGGGGCAATGAGAGAGTGACTGGGGGGCACTGAGAGAATTATCTAGGGGACACTGATAGTGTGACTGGGGGGGGCACTGAGAGAGGGACTAGGGGGGACTGGGAGAGAGACTGTGGGGCAGAGAGAGTGACTGGAAGGGAACACAGAGAGTGGCTGGGGGGACACAGAGACTGACTGGGGGAAGAGAGAGTGATTGAGAGGGGTCACTGAGGGAGTGACTGGGAGGGGGCACTGAGAGAGTGATTGGGAGGCACAGAGAGCGACTGGGGGGACACAGAGAGTGACTGCTGGGGACACTGCGTGACTGGAGGGGGGCACAGATAGACTGATTGGAGGGGGACATCGCCTGGGGGGGTACTAAGAGAGTGACTGGAGAGGGACACAGACTGGGGGGACACTGAGACAATAACTGGGGGAGGTCACAGAGAGTGACTGGAGGGGGACACTGAGAGAGTGACTGGATGGCAGCACTGAGAGAGTGACTGGAGGGGGCACTGACTGGCAGGCATTGAGAAAGTGACTGGAGAGGGACAATGACTGCAGGGGCACTGAGAGTGTGACTGGAGATGGACCCTGAGAGAGTGACTGGAGGGGGCATTAAGAGAGTGATTGGAGACGGACACAGAGCACTGAGAGAGTAACTGGAGGAGAACACAGTCTGGGGGGCACTGAGAGAGTGACTGGAGAGGAACACAGAATACTGGGAGAGTAAATGGAGGGAGATAAAGTCTGGGGGCCACTGAGAGAGTAACTGGAGGGAGACACAGAGCACTAGGAGATAAAGTCTGGGGGTCACTGAGAGAGTGACTGGAGAGGGACACAGAGCACTGGGAGAGTAACTGGAGGCAGATAAAGTCTGGCCGGCACTGATAGAGTAACTGGAGGGAGACACTGTCTGAGGGGTACCAAGAGTGTGACTGGAGGGGGACACCGTCTGAGGGGCAGTGATAGAATGACTGGGGGGCACTTATATATTACAATAGGTAATAGGGGAGAGAGCTGATATATTTTCAGTAATATTTGCAAGCTCGTGTCCTGGCTGGCAATGCGCATGCACACAACCCAGCCAGCAGCGCACATGCTTGTTGATGGCCAGGACGTGCTCATAGAGTGCACAAAGAGAGAGATAGGGCACAGAGAGAGTGGGCAGAGACACGGGGCACAGAGAGAAACATAGAGAGCAGAGAGAGGGTATTAGCAGATAGGACTGAGAGAGACAGGACAGACAATTTTACGATACTGTCATCTATGACGGGCAAGTTACTAGTGACATATAACAGTGGAGAGAGACACATTCTGGAGGGTGCTGATGTATTATAATAATGGGAACATAATTATTGATAAAGGAACTAGACAATTATGTCCTTTATCTTCTCTTTTATTTGTTCTAGCCATGGAACCTATAGCAGCATAAATTCAACAAAATAAGGATATTTTAGGAATAACTATTGGAAAAATAGATAATAAATGTTGTTTATTTGCTGGTGGTTTAGTTTTATCTCTAACAAAACCACATATATCTCTTCCAAATGTATATACCGTAATACTTTATTAATATTAAGCAAATATCCTGGTTTATGAATTAATAAGTCTGAAGCTTTAAATATTTGCATTCCTCTATCAGAACAAAAAAATATAAAACTCAATATTAACTATCAGTGGAAATAAGATACATTTCTTGAAGGTAAGATTTATGAAGGATAGGTCGTGTCAGACCAATCTAATTAGTTTTTATGAGGAGGTTAGTAGGAACTTGGATCAGGGCAACTCAGTGGATGTAGTCTTTTTAGATTTTTCAAAGGCATTTGATACAGTGCCACATGAAAGACTAGTGAGCAAACTAAAGGATACAGGAATTGTAGTAAATATCTGCTCATGGACTGAGAGCTGGCTAAAAGACAGGAAGGAAAGGGTTGTTGTGAATGGAACATACTCCGATTGGTCTAATGTGATAAGTGGGGTTCCTCAAAGTTCAGTATTAGGTCCTCTACTTTTTAACATATTTATTAATGACATAGAAGTAGGACTCGAAAGTAGTGTCTCCATTTTTGCTGATGACACTAAGTTGTGCAAGGTAATAAAATCAAATAATGATGTACTTTCCATACAAAGGGATTTGCATAAATTAGAGAAATGGGCGGCTAAATGGCAGATGAGATTTAATAAGAATAAATGCAAGGTTATGCATTTGGGAAGGAAAAATAGCCATGCAATCTATAATCTTAATGGAGCAAATCTTGGTGTATCAGATATTGAAAGGGATTTGGGAGTGTTTGTAGACAACCACCTAGGTAACAGCGCTCAAAGCCAAGCAGCAGCCGCAAAGGCAAGTAAAATATTAGCATGTATTAAGAAGGGTATAGAAGACAGGGAAGCAAAAATAATTCTGCCACTATACAAATCCCTAGTACGCCCTCATTTGGAATATGAAGTACAATTTTGGGCACCACCTCATAAAAAAGACATTTTAGAGCTGGAAAAAGTACAGAGATGGGCTACAAAACTAATAAGGGGAATGGAGGGGCTAAGTTATGAAGAAAGACTAACCAAATTAAACTTATTTTCGCTAGAAAAAAGGCGTCTACGAGGGGATATGATTACCTTATTTAAATACATCCAGGGTGAATATAAGGCTTTGTCAAGTGAACTTTTTGTAGCAAGAGATTTTCAACTGACAAGAGGACACCCTTTGAGGTTAGAGGAAAAAAGATTTCACCTTAAATAAAGAAAAGGGTTCTTCACAGTTAAGGTGGTTAAACTGTGGAATTCTCTACCAAAGGAGGTGGTAACAGCGAATTTGATAGACAACTTCAAAAAGGGGTTAAATATATTTTTGAATAAAGAGGGCATTCAAGGCTATCCTAGATAACTAGCGAAGGAATATTGATCCAGGGAGAAATTTGATCGCCAGTTTCTGGGGTCAGGAAGGAATTTTGCTTTTTTTTCCCTTATGAGACAATTGGCAAAGTTTCAATGGGGTTTTTTTTCTGTTTGCTTTCCTCTGGATCAATTAACCATTAATAATAAATAGTGCACATTAAAAAGATCAATAGAGATCTAAAAAGGTTGAACTTGATGGACTAACTCTTTATTCATTCTCCAATACTATACTATTAATAATTATTTAATCAACAAATTAATTAATAACTAATCCGCATATTGCAGATCAGAGGAGATCTTAACAGGTTGAACTTGATGGACTGAAAGTCTTTTTTCAACCTTAATTACTATGTAACTATGTAACATTAAAATATTAAGGTATAAATATTCCTGCAAAATCTAATATTATTTTAGATGTCTTCTATCACAATAAATCAGTTAGATATTCATTGTGTACAAATTTAATTTCTTACCTTTGCATGGAACAATAAACCTTCTAGAATAAAAAAAGTTTAATGTATAAACATAAAACAATGGTTGGCCTTTCTACTCCTCATAAAAATCCCTAAACTAAGCATTCTTTATTTATGGTCTACCTATGGATTTACATGGAATCTTTCTAAATAACAGTCACTCTTATCCCCAATTACCAAAATTTCTAATTTTATTCCAGGTAAAGACAAACAAATTAATTTCAATGGTAGGAAAGTAATGTTTTTTTAAGAAATTATAGTTTTTATTATAACAATAAATGGATTGTGGTGATTTACAATCTTCTTTACAAATGCCCAATAATGAAAATTTCAGTTATATATAAATTAAACATTTTTTATTATCTTTTCAATCAGTCGATATATATCTCCCTTAACACAATTTGAAAAAAATATATTTTCTCCTCTTGAAAAATGACATTCATTCAATTATTTATTCTAACAGTGTCAATTTAAAACCAAAAGAAAAATTAGCCATTCAATTGAATTGGGAAAAACATTTAAGAAAAACAATAGCAACATGTTTTAATCTTATAGGGCTGCTAAAATATTTCTTTCACAAAACACCATTAAAATATTTAAATAGAACCTGTATAAAAAAAATATATATATGTTCTGTTCACTGGGGTGTGCACAGGTCTGTATTAGTGTAGGTCAAACTAAATAAACAGTGTTGTAAATATTTGTACATCTTGAGAGTTTGAGGTACCATAAAACTGTAAGGAGACACAAGGATAGCTCAGAAATAAACCAGAGAAAAATACAGAGAAAACTAAAAAAACAACACAAAGCATATCAGTGATGTAAAATTAAAGAAATTCTAGATAATGCGTCAGAAATTACATAATTACATTAAGACCTGTGTTTTTCGTATTATAGTGTGTTATCATTTTAATTTCAAAGGCCTTTCTTTCTTGTGTGTTTTTAAAATGACCTCTGAGTATTTTTATTTTCAGGTTTTGTATGGATTGGTTATTTTGTGAAAAGTGGTGTCCAACTGGAGTACAGTAACTGTCCTCATTGTGCTTTTTGATGGAGCTTCTGTGTAGATTCATCCGTAAATGTAGTTTCTGTCTGATTTCTCCAATTAACAGCCCCTCTCACAAACAGTACATTGTATTATGTAGACTACATTGGGTGATGTACAAGAATATGATGTTATAGCTCTTGTTGTTCTGTGTGGCTGTGTCCTCTATGCAGATGTGCTGACATAATTTGCATCCATTTTTATTGCAGGGTTTGGTGCTATTTTCTCTGTGGTGCTATTCATGTGCCAGTCTTCTGTTCACCAATGTTTGTCTCTGATTTGGTGGTTGTCTGAGTGCGAAAATGGGAGGTTTGAGGACTATATGTTCTAGTTCTGCGTCCTCTGTTAGTTGAGGTTGTAGTTTTATCTTATAAACCAACATTGATGTGATGTGTTTTCTTTTGGCCTTATTTTATATTAAAGTGATTTTCTCAAATGTTATGCTTTTGTCAAAGCTTACAAATATGTTTATTCAATTTCTTACAATTTATTTATGTGTAGGCTAGTTGGGCATAGCACACCTTATTTGCAGCCAAATTATTGGTTTCTATATTTACAAAAAATAACAGCTAATTTGTGGTGGATCTGTGTTTATACATGGGATAAAACAAATATTAACTGCAAAATAAAAATACATGTTAAACTCTGATAATTAAAATGCGTTCCACCCCAGGCCTGAAATATATATATATAGTTTGATTGTTAAATATTATTAAACCATGTAACTGCTAAACATTTTTACTGTATTTTTATGTATGTTAATCAGTACTTAGTTTTAAATAACAAAAAATCTTCAATACTTTATATTTTTGAAAAAATTGTGATATAAATTAACTAAACATAATGGCCTTCCATGGCTCTATGTGTCAGTCTACTTATCAATATTATGTAGATTGTTTGAATTTAATAAGAGTCAAATGGTTATAACATGGCACTCACTTTCTTATTTGTTGTGGTAGTGAAAGTAGTTACACATGAAAGACCTGTCATGCCACAACAACCCCTGGGCTCCTGGTGCCTTCAACCTCCACCAAAAAGTATCCTCTCACTGTGATCAAGTAAGGGGTATGATGCTGGACAGGAGCTTGAACATAGGAACACTGGAACAGTGGAGTCAACTAGTTGAGCAGGAAATAATCCCCTTTTCTTCCCAGGGAAGATCTACAGCTCTCAAGTATATAGTCTTCCCAGCTGGACCTTAAAATAAAACAAATTTTTCTTCTCTTGGTTCCCCAGAGATACAATTCGTATATTTGTATTCTGTCCCAAGACTGTACTGTTCACTTTATTTTCAATATAACATTTATAGGCAAACAAAACAATACAACTTTGGTATTAATCACTCCTTTGCAGTACCTCATTGTTAATCCCATCACAGGGTGGGCTGGTATTTACATAATTTAAACACATTCAAAGTTCCCTTCTAAACTAGCTAGCTCACTTAGACTGTTTGGATTTCATTTTCAACATTAGATAATACCATCAGGCGAGCTGTTAGCAGGATGTACAATCCATTGTTCAAAATTCCTGTCTTTAGTGATTAATTAGCAGAGACTGGAAAGGGTTTGGGGGTAGTAATATGCTATAACTAGTTAGGAATGTGTAAGGGGGTAGTTAGGGCCTGCAGGTCGGTCACCACAAGGTCAATCATAGAGACAGCTTCCTCCCAATGTAAAGTCAAGGAGGGGAAATAGAGAGAGGTTTTCAGTGTCGATCAGCAGGCTCCAGGCCAATGGTCACATCAAAGGCAGATCTTCCGCCGGTGCAAAGATCTGAAGCCCTGGCTTTTGAGGAGCCAAGGGCTGCCAGGGCCTTTGTGACCCTCCCGCGGCCCTCCCTCATCTTTCACGCCCTCTAGCAGCCCCTGTGGGCCCCCTCAGCCCCTTGTAGCTCATTTCAGCCCTCTGTGGCCCCCATGTCCCTCTGTCAGCCACTGTGGCCCTCTCAGCCACCTGTGGCCCTCTGCTGCCCCCTGTGGTCTCCCTTGGCTCCCAGAGGCCCCTGAGGACCTTTGCGGCCCCCTGTGTATATTTGTGTGTCTATGTATATATATATATATATATATATATATATTTGTGTGTATATATATATATATGTATATATATATATATGTGTATTTTATATATATGTAGATTAATATATGTATATATACACACTTATGTATATAGACACACACATCTTACATATATGTGTGTGTATATATATATATATATATATATATACTATTTATTTACTGTACTACTGTATGGTGGAGGGCTTCCATCGCTCTTTTGCCCACAATATATTAAATGATTGTTGTGGTGAACTACTTCCTCAAATTATCCAGTACACAAGCTAAGGAACCCAAGCTGATGAACCTTGAAACGGCTGTGTGTGGGTGAGATTCCTAGCTTGTGTATAATCCAACCCTAGCTTTGCTTAAAGCTGTTATATACCGCAAGCATTCGCTTGAAGGAAGCCATGTTTAATATGGTTATGGGTTGCAACAGCGAAGTCTTATTGGGCACATTTGCATGGCACTGCCAAGGTTGCCAGAGTGCAGTGTAATAACTGTATTTCTCAGAATTCTGACCTGGAAGCAGGTCTTTTAACTTATTTTAGACATTCAAATGTGAACACAAATATACTATTTATTTACTGTATATATATATATATATATATATATATATATATATATATATATATATATTATGTATATGTACACTTTTATATATATACTTACAGTATCTCACAAAAGTGAGTACACCCCTCACATTTTTGTAATTTTTTAAAATATATTTTCTTGTGACAACACTGAATAAATGACGCTCTGTTACTGCAATAACATATCTAGTACAGTCTCAATATAAGAGAGGTGCCCGTCCCTATAAGGAGAACAAAATAATAGAATACACATATGTAGGAAAATAAGTCAATAGCATATATATATATAAATATATATAAAAATGTATATATATATATATATATATATATATATATAGTATCTCACAAAAGTGAGTACACCCCTCACATTTTTGTAAATATTTTATTTTAGGTTTTCATGTGACAACACTGAAGAAATTACACTCTGCTACAATGTAAAGTAGTAAGTGTACAGTCTGTATAACAGTGTAAATTTGCTGTCCCCTCAAAATAACTCAACACACAGCCATTAATGTCTAAACCATTGGCAACAAAAGTGAGTACACCCCTAAGTGGAAATGTCCAAATTGGGCCCAAAGTGTCAATGTTTTGTGTGGCCACCATTATTTTTCAGCACTGCCTTAACCCTCACGGGCATGGAGTTCACCAAAGCTTCACAGGTTGCCACTGAAGTCCTCTTTTACTCCTCCATGATGACATCACAGAGCTGATGGATGTTAGAGACCTTGTACTCCCCCACCTTCCATTTGAGAATGCCCCACAGACGCACAATAGGGTTTAGGTCTGAAGACATGCTTGGCCAGTCCATCACCTTTACCTTCAGCTTCTCCAGCAAGGCAGTGGTCTTCCTGGAGGTGTGTTTGGGGTCGTTATCATGTTAGAATACTGCCTTGCGGTCCAATCTCCGAAGGGAGGGGATCATGGTCTGCTTCAGTATATCACAGTTCATGCTGGCATTCATGGTTCCCTCAATGAACTGTAGCTCCCCACTGCTGGCAGCACTCATCCAGACCCAGACCAAACATACAGTGCCTTGCAAAAGTATTAACCCCCCTTGGCATTTTTCATGTTTTGTTGCCTCACAACCTGGACTTGGATTGTTTGGGGATTTTCATCATTTCATTTGCAGAAAATGCCCACAACTTTGAAGATGTTGATACCTCCTCCACCAAAAATATACATCTATACTTAGGAAAGGTAGTCAAAATAATTCCTAAATGACAGATAAACGGATAGTGCACGAAGAACACAAAAACACTGATATGAGATGAAACCCTCAGTTTGAATGTAAGCAGAGATGCAGAGAGAGTGGAGGCAGCACCTGACATCATTAGGTAAATGCATATAGGGGGAACGAACACAACATATTATAGAAAACATATACTGTATAAACATATAGACATATGAGTACCGTGCCTTGCAAAAGTATTCACCCCTTGACTTTTCACCTATTTTGTTACATTACAGCCTTAAGTTCAATGTTTTGTTAATCTAAATTTTATGTGATGGATCAGAACACAATAGTCTAAGTTGGTGAAGTGAAATGAGAAAGATATACACATAAAAACTATTTTTTTGAAATATAAATCAGAAAATTGGCATGTGCCTATGTAGTCACCCCCTTTGTTATGAAGCCCATAAAAAGCTCTGGTGCAACCAATTACCTTCAGAAGTCACATAATTAGTGAAATGATGTCCACCTGTGTGCAATCTAAGTGTTACATGATCTGTTATTACATATACATACCTGTTCTGAAAGGCCCCAGAGGCTGCAACACTTAAGCAAGAGGCACCACTAACCAATTACTCCCATGAAGACCAAGGAACTCTTCAAACAAGTAAGGGACAATGTTGTTGAGAAGTACAAGTCAGGGTTAGGTTATAAAAAATATCCAAATATTTGATGATCCCCAGGAGCACCATCAAATCTATCATAACCAAATGGAAAGAACATAGCAAACCTGCCAAGAGACGGCCGCCCACCAAAACTCACAGACCGGGCAAGGAGAGCATTATTCAGAGAGGCAGCACAGAGACCTAAGGTAACCCTGGAGGAGCTGCAGAGTTCCGCGGCAGAGACTGGAGTATCTGTACATAGGATGACAATAAGCCGTACGCTCCATAGAGTTGGGCTTTATGGCAGAGTGGCCAGAAGAAAGCTCTTACTTTCAGCAAAAAACAAAATTTCATGTTGTGAGTTTGCGAAAAGGCATGTGGGAGACTCCCAAAATGTATGGATGAAGGTACTATGGTCTGATGAGACTAACGTTTTACTTTTCAGCCATCAAAGAAAACGCTATGTCTGGGGCAAACCCAACACATCACATCACCCAAAGAACACAATTTTTCAGCAGCCAGGACTGGGAAACTGGTCAGAGTTGAGTGAAAGATGGATGGTGCTAAATACAGGGATATTCTTGAGCAAAACCTGTACCACTCTGTACGTGATTTGAGGCTAGGACGGAGGTTCACTTTCTAGCAGGACAATGACCCCAAACACATGTAACATGTAAATGTTTTTGAATGGCCTAGTCAAAGCCCAGACCTTAAACCAATAGAAAATCTGTGATCAGACTTAAAGATTGCTGTTCACAAGGGCAAACCATCCAACTTGAAGGAACTGGAGCAGTTTTGGAAGGAGGAATGGGCAAAAATCCCAGTGGTAAGATGTGGCAAGCTCATAGAGACTTATCCAAAGCAACTTGGAGATGTGATTAACGCAAAAGGTGGCTCTACAAAGTATTGACTTTAGGGGGGGTGAATAGTTATGCACATTGACTTTTTCTGTTATTTTGTCCTATTTGTTGATTGCTTCATAATAAATAAAAAAAACATCTTCGAAGTTGTGGGCATTTTCTGTAAATGAAATTATGTAAATCCTTTAAACAATCCATGTTAATTCCAGGTTGTGAGGCAACAAAACACTAAAAATGCCAAGGGGGGTGAATTTTTTTGCAAGGCACTGTATGTTTGGTCGGGGCCTGCATGAGTGCTGCCGACACTGGGGAGCTACAGTTCATTGAGGGAACCAATGACAACATGTACTGTGACATACTGAAGCAGAGCATGATCCCCTCCCTTCAGGGACTGGGCCGCAGGGCAATATTCCAACATGATAACAACCCCAAACACACCTCCAAGACGACCACTGCCTTGCTAAAGAAGTTGAAGGTAAAGGTGATTGACCGGCCAAACATGTCACCATACCTAAACCCTATTGGGCATCTCTGGGGCATCCTCAAATGGAAGGTGGGGGAGCGCAAGGTCTCTAACATCCACCAGCTTCGTGATGTCATCATGGAGGAGTGGAAGAGGACTCCAGTGGCAACCTGTGAAGCTCTGGTGAACTCCATGCCCATGAGGGTTAAGGCAGTGCTGGAAAATAATGGCAGTCACACAAAATATTGACACTTTGGCCCACTTGGGACATTCCCACTTAGGGGTCTACTCACTTTTGTTGCCAAAGGATTAGACATTAATGGCTGTGTGCTGAGTTAATTTGAGGGGACAGCAAATTTACACTGTTATACAGGCTGTTGCAGATTGTCATTTCTTCAGTGTTGTCACACGAAAAGATATAATAAAATATTTTCAAAAATGTGAATGGTGTACTTACTTTTGTGAGATACTGTATATATATATATATATATATATATATATATATATATAGACACACACACACATGCATATATATATATATATATATATATATAGAGGGCCTCATTCTATTATCGGCCGTAAATCGGCCGTAAGGCTGCGATTCCTTGCGAGGGTTCAGTTAACTCGCGATTCTATTATACGGCCCCGCAAGGATCTCCTCTTACGGCCGGCCGCATATCTTGGAACCGGCCGTAAACTGTGAAATATAAAAACTCAAAAATAAATTCAAGCCTGCACTGTACAGCTCTGTAAATGCTAGGGATCATATTGGGGGACATGAGGATTAAAAGGAACCCACTCTCAAGCTTGCACATCTGCCCAAACCCGAGTTCAAATTAACTGTTTATTTGCCGGCTGCGGCGTGGGCGTGTCTGAGGTGCTCCAAGCACTCTGGACTTTTTACATGTATATTTTACGGATATTAAAAATGAAATATTTTACGGATTTGAGTACAGGATAATTATGTGCTATTTTTTCTAACACCTAAAATCCCTTTATAGTCTTCTCAAAGTGCAGGATGGCTTTATTTGAGCTATTTTATGTGCTTAATTGGTGCTAGCGAGACCTTTTTCCTGCAAGTAACTGCGGCTCGTTTTTAGCCTTGCAGAGAGGTTTCCCGGAGCAATTGAATTGCAAATCTCTTGCGGCCGTTTTAGATCAAAGGCTTTCCTCCGGCGCGATCGGCCGCAAGAGATAGCAAGGCACCGGCCGCAAGCCTGCCGGAGCCTACGGCCGTAAGGGAATAGAATAGCAGAATAGCTTGCGGCCGGTCCTTGCGGCCCCGCAGCGGCTGCGGCCGATAATAGAATGAGGCCCATATAGTATATAAATAGTACATTTATGTTCACATTTGATTGTCTAACAAGTTAAACATTTTGCTTGCTGCTCAGAATTCCGAGAAATACAGTTATTACACTGCATTCTGGGAAGCTGAGCAGGGACATGCAAATGTGCCCACAAATGCTTCGTTCTTCAATCCATAACCATATTAAACATGGCTTCCCTTAAGCATATGCCCGCTGCCCTTTTCTCTTCTTGCTATCCTGTGGAATTCTGCATACAATTGGAGAAACCTTTTCCTATCTTCACTACTTTTAGTTTTCCTTCTTTGCTAGACTACTTTCAAAGCCTCACCAGACAGTCAGTTTTCCTTCTTAGTTTTCTTTATTTTGGGGATATTCTTTGATGCTGTTTAGAATGTCACAAACTTCTGTCCAAAGTTCTTCCGTCAATCTATCTTCCATGTCTAGTTTCTTAAATCTATTATTTACCGCCACTGCATATTCATAGGAGATATTACTTATTTTGTATTTGTTTGGTCTGATGATGTTTTACTTGTTTCCTTAGTTTAATTCTGAACTTTGCAATAAGATACTCATGGTCTTACCTACAGCCTGCTCAAGGTCTTATTTTTGCAGACTTTATAGACCTCCTCCATATTTACTCTCCATATTTGGCTTCAAAGTATATAGACAATCTGATTTCTTTATTGCACATCTAATGATGTCCATGTGTAGAGTTGTCTCTGAGGCTGTTGGAAGAGGCAGGAGAATTATCTTTACAGAAATCTACTAATCTCTGACCTGCTTCATTTTATACTCCAAGGTCAAACTTTTGGTTCCCTATTTTAGCTTCCCACAATCCTATGATGAGAGTAATATATTTTCTTGTTTTTATATCTAGGAGGTTTTGAATATCCTAGTAGAATTGGGCAACTTCAGTCTCTTCAGCATCCATGATTAGAGCATAGACTTGGATACCTGTGATGTTACATGGCTTGCCTTGAATCTTAATTGAAATCATTCTGTTGTTTATTGGAATGTAGCAGAACACTGCTTTGGCCACCCTTTCATTATAAGGGCTACTACATTTGTTCTGCAGGATTCTTGACCACAGTAGAATATCTGGTGGTTGTCTGATGTGAAATGTCCCATTCCAGTCCATTTGAATTCCCTAATTCCCAGGATATCAATGTTTAATCGTGTCATCTCATGTTTGACCATGTCCAGTTTGCCTTGAATTGTTCTTTGCAGCAGCAGACTTTCCTTTACCTTCCAGACACATCCGCAGCAGAGTGTCCTCTAGACTTTGACCCAACCACTTTATTAAATCTGGTACTACTCTTATATGCTGTCATATAATGTGATAGACACCTTCTGACCTGTGGGGCTCATCTTCCGGTGGTATATTGCTATTTCTCATGGTGTGGTTATCCAATTTTCTCAGAAAAAGATACTGGAATGGGTTACCAGTTCCTTTTCCGGTGGACAGTGATTTGTATCACCTCTGTGCTATGACCTGCCCATCTTGGGCGATCCGACATGGTATATAGCTCCTCAATTTTATAATCCATTCTTTAGACTTTAGACTGCAATTTTGAGATAACATTTTTTTGGAGTGTCTTTTGGAAGCACCAGTATAGTTCAAGAAAAACTATAACTTACAACGTTAGCAGCTGTGTAAGCTAGGAACATAAAACATTTTTTTGAGAAAGTCAGAATTCTTCAAGTTTGCGTAGCAGACTCCATCTTGCCTTAGTTTGATCACTTCCTGGTAGCTAGAGCATTAGTGGTGTGTTTTTATCTAATAGAGGATGACAATGGTGGAGGAAAAGAGAAATATAAGGAATAATTGTTAGATAATTGGATCTCTCTGAATTTGAGACCAACCCTTTCCACCTCACAAGGCCAGAAGCAGGCAGTTTTCATCAATAGATGCATCCCTGCATCTTAAAGGTTTATTTCCAGAAATATAAATACCCCTCTCACATATGAAGAAGCACCTATGTTTATTTTCTCCAATTAAAATCCAGCTTTATGACATTTTCCATACATAATTATGCTCTTAGTTTTCATACTTATATATTTTTTGTATTACACAGTATCTTGTTTGCTTATGTGTCCTCATTTGACCCCACTGGCCATAGTGGTCTGCTATTCAGTGCAAAATACACTACAGTCGTCTTGTAGCTATGGGTTCAGAGTGGATGAATGCAATACATCCAGGCTCACTGACATTTTCACCTCTGTGCGGGAAGTAATGTTGCCCTTGAACATTTTAATGGCGTTGTTTGTTACAACATATATTACTCTCTTACTTGGTGTGAAGGGGCAGAGTCATCATAATCAATTTGTGTCTCTCCCATCTCTCGGTTCAGGGTCTAGTTGATGACTTACTGTTAAAGCCAGCAGAATTTACTTAGATATTTAATTGTAAAAGATAAATCTAATTCACTTAGAGATCTGAGGAATTGATTTCTTTAGACCTTACGACACAAAGAAATCTGTGTGTGGCATCAATGCCTTTGACTGATATGTAACTTGATGAACCCGTATGAGAGAAGTTGGCAGTTTATTTTATGGCAGGATAGCAAACACCAATTGTTACTAATCTACTGTTGGCAAGATAAATTGTAATGATTTTTAGCATCAATGATGTCAGCTTTTAATGCAAAAATATATACTGTAGTGCTATTTAATCAAAATAAAAAGTTAAGGAAAACAATAGAAAATATTGCACATATTTTGAATGGATATCAATATTCCATAAAAGGTTTTATAAAGTTAGATTTGCCCCAGTAAACCCAAAGTTTGCGTTTTGCACCCTGGTTTTTCGCCATCTTGAAAGTTGACTCATACATGACACCTAGTGGTGATGTCAACAATAATTGTTTCCAAAAATTGATTTCCACTTGAACATTGGGGAGGGTCTTAGTTTATATTTCCACAGATTTTTTTTTTGTACAGCATTTACTGTACATTTCTGAATCAAATCTAGTATCTACATGCTTTTATCGGTTTGGTGACACTTAATCCCGCGACACTTAATCCCGCAACAGTTAATGCCTGACACTTAATCCCCTGACAGATAATCCCATTGACACTTAATCCGCCGACACTTAATCCCTCCCGCGGAGAAGAAAGAAAAAAGAAAAATAAAACAAATGTATTTAACGCAATTCACGAAAAGGTAATCAGAAATCTGCAGGTTAAATGTAAAGTAAAATAGAGAACTATAAATTTAAAAAGTTAAATGTATAAACTGAAATTGTTTGCGATATTAGCCTATCTGTGGTATATAATGTGTCAGATGAAGTATCGGGGGATTAAGTGTCAATGGGATTATCTGTCGCGGGATTAAGTGTCAGGAATTAACTGTCGCGGGAATAAATGTTGCAGGATTAAGTGTCCGTACACCCTTTTATCAACTTTATTAATTTAGTTTCATCATTTGTTATCCTCCTTGCATTGCAGACCGCCTGAATAATATTGAAGGATGATTGATGGTCATCAAAACACTTTTTGGAATATTTTGTATGCATTTTCATGATACTGGTCAAACAAGAAAGTCATACAAAGAAGTCCATGACTTCAATGCAGTCGTCCGCACGTTGAGCATGTCCACTGTCTTTTGGTACAGTCGGGTGCATGGAGGAATATTGTAATTAATGTTAATTACCTGTCATTAATTTGAGTTGGATCAGAAAAGCCATTTTTTAAATTGGTTATAATTTTTTAAATATACAATATATACTATAGAGGACTCAAATATTTCAATCATAGATTTGTTTTGTCATACAGTGGTCCTTTAAATTTATATATAAAAGGGTCATGGAAGGAATATTTTATTCTTGCTGCATCTGAAAGAGGGTATTTGTAAAAGTATTAGAGGGTGTTTTCTTTTTTTCATGATGCTCTCATAGCACAATAAATACATTCAATGTTTAACTTCTCAAGTGTGGGACTTGCCCCTGTTAGCCACTAATCTGTAATACAGACGAATGAGTCATACTTGTCTGCCAATGAGACCTACATACTACACCATTCTCTGTGCTCTGGTAACCAGTTTGACTTAGTATTTTTAATGAAAATAATATATTTTTAACATTTAAAGCATAATTGTTTTAAATGATTGAACATACATTGTGTTTTATTTTTCTTTAAAAGAATAATTCTCATTATAGTGATACATAAAGTCAGAGAGTTTGCTTCCTCACCTATAATATCATATATGTTTAGATATTTGTATACACTCCTCAACTGATGGGATTGTATACATGTATATAAAACAGTTCAAGAAGAGCTGACTAATTAAAGGGACATGGAAGGTTTCTGCATTTCTCCAGGAACATGTTATACCTATGTATCTCTTTGTGTACTTTATTGTATGAAGAAATTCATAAAATGTCTGTTTTTTTCTGCCTAAAATATTACAAATAGTTCCTAACTGGTTTCTTCCCTCTGCAGCTCATGAAGACAGAGCACTCTCTCACTGCATCCAATCAGTGGCAACATTCTGCAACACACAGGCTCATTTGAAACACTGCACTTCATATTCTGTGTATTCATGAGCTACAGAGGACAGGCCCAAACAGGTACACATTTTATGATTTTAGGCAGAAAAAGCAGAGCTTTTAAATTCTTCTTATTAAAATAAAGGACATAAAAATAGATACATAGATATATTATATAATATTCCTGGTGAAATCCAGAAAGCTTTCATGTCCTTTTAAGAAATACAATAAACATACAAAATAATAAACTTTCAATTATTAACTCATTGTTCTATGATTGCCTGTTTTATTTGTAGTATATATTTATGGTGTATAGTACTATTAAATACACTTTTTAAGTGTTTAACGTATTTCTATCTATCTATCTATCTATCTATCTACATATCTATCTATCTATCTATCTATCTATCTATCTATCTATCTATCTATCTATCTATCTATCCATGCACATAGATAACATATGTATTGATATATTGCTCTCTGTGTTTAATAGTGTATAGTACTATTAAATACACTTTTTAAGTGTTTAACGTATTTCTATCTATCTATCTATCTATCTATCTATCTACATATCTATCTATCAATCTATCTATCCATGCACATAGATAACATATGTATTGATATATTGCTCTCTGTGTTTAATAGAAAACATTCATACAGAATAGATTAACACAGGGAATGACAATATGAATATAAAGAGCATTGTTCAATATCCATACATCTGATGGATGGTGCACATTTGCAGTATAAGTACAGCACAAATGAAAATTATTTGCAACATTTAAATGAAGATAAATGTGTTGAACATCACAAAGTGTGTGCTCAACATTTACAGGTTTAAAATCAATATGCAGTAATTGAAGTAATAGAACAGGAAATGAAAAATCCCACATTGTCGCAATTATATTTGGTTAATCTCTTAACATTTAAGAGAAACAAATGTTAGGTGCAAGGTTTTAAATGAGGATTTTAACTAATTTTATTGAATTAGGAAAATAATGATTGTATAATAAAATATTGCAATTATGTTAAAGCAACCTTGAAATCACAATAAACATTAAAAAAAAAGGTTTTCAACATTACTAATGTTTCTATAAAAAATGATTGCTGCAAGGTTTAATGTGTTCTGTTCTGAATTCCTGATTTTGAAGATAGTACCACCTTCTGAATAATTCTAGTTAGGGTGTGTCAGGACATTGCACCAGTTGAGTTATAGAACCCTATGGAAAAGTCAGCTTCTCCCTCTAGTGGCTTAATATGATACAGATAAAAATATTTGAGGAGGTGTTCCTGACATTTTAATACATATAACACTTATTTTACATGTAAAAAAGGAATATTTGTATATACACAAACACATACATACATATATATATATATATATATATATATATATATATACACATATATATATATATATATATATATATATATATATATATATAGTAAATAAATAGTACATCTGTGTTCACATTTGAATGTCTAAAACAAGTTAAAAAACTTGCTCAGCTCAGAATTCCGAGAAATACAGTTATTACACTGCATGCTTTGAAGCTGAGCAGGGACAAGCAAATGTGCCCACAAATGCCTCTCTCTTCAATCTATAAACCATTTAAAACATGGCTTCCTTTAAGCTTATGTCTGCTGCATTACACAGCTTTTATGCAAAGCCAAGGTTGGATTATACACAAGCTGGGAATCCTATCCATGCACAGCTGTTTCAAGCTTACCTGCTATCAGTGTGGAGCAGGATATAATTTGGATGATGTAATGATTTACCATAATGTGTCTATACCCCTTATTTTGCATATCTTGTATATATATATATATATATATATATATATATATATATATATATATATATATATAATTCAGATGATGTCTGAGTTACCGTAATGTTTTTATGTTCCCTCATTTGCATATTTCATATATTATACAAATAACAGCTAGAAAATCTTTATTCATATACATAATAGATAATAGACTTTGCGAACATTTTACAGTAACATCATTTTATGCTTTGACAACTGAAATCTATTTCTAGCACAAATATATATCTTCATGGTACAGCCATCATGTGTATAAATCCATATAGAAATAACATTTTACTCCTTTACTCCATAACACATAAATTAAAAAATAAATAAAAATAAGCTAATACCTAGATAGGATGACCTGTGTATACTATACACTGTGTCTGTATGTGTATGTAAAAGCAAACATATATACAGTATGTACATAATAGGAACAGAAAGTACGTAATATCGTCTGATGATGAATTAATGAATACAGCTAAGTCTAATTATATGTTAATTAGATGCACATGTGTTAATTACTGTAGTTGTTTATCAAATTCTCCTGGCTTCAGTACTGCACACGATGTATCATCAGAAAAAAAAATTGTCTAATTGGTTTAATGTAAATGTGCTTTTTCTTGCTATATGTGTCACACATTATTTCTTGCTCCAGGATCCCATAATATTCTTCGAGAAATAGCCAATATTTATTGCCACTAAGAAGTGCTTAGCCTATCTCGCCTGCCACATTTTCCAATAGCCTTTGTAACTTCAGGCTCCATTTAATCCTTGGTTTAATTTTATGTTGAGGAAACTAGCTGCATACATATCATACTAATTTGCCATAGTAACAGAGAAAGATGCCTTGTTAAGCAGGACCTCTAAAGAGCTGTTTATAAGCAATCCTTTGATTATATTTACTGTATGTAGAACTGGATAAAGGCCTCAAGAGAGATTTAGCTTTGGATTACCATAAAAACAAACTATGTTTTATTGCTCTGTTTGTGCACAAACAATATGGTAATAATACAGACATAGAGCTTTTTAGGACTTATCCAAAGTGTTAAACTAAATGTAAGAAGCTTATATACTGAGAAGCCGAGCCCCAGAAACAGGGTAATAGGAATACCTGACCCACAGGGCCAACCCAAACCGATTCAATGCCATGGACAAGGCCTTATGCTTCAAATAAAGGAATATGGAACACCAACTTGGAATGTTTTCAGAAACTATGTAGAATTTCAGCATGGTTAAAGACAAGGTCAAGGTCAAGTTTTATATTTAAAAGTAACCAAAAAGCCAAAGGCACTCATAGCAGCCAGCGGCTCCGTCACACATGTGAGCCTTGCGAAGCGAGGCGAAGCAGCGGCACAGTACTTAGGCTACAGTACTTTGCAAGGCTCGTCAGCGACGCAGCACTGTTCAAGCGAATAACTCTAAAAACCCACCAAAAATAAGAAATCATCTACAAAAAATTATAACACACTCACACAGAGCACAGGGGGAGACACGGGAAGCCTGTGAGTGAGGTTGCAAGCTAATTACACCCATATTTGACGAATGCGCTCATTTCGAGCCCTGCGATGAGTGCCAAAGGCACTAAGTGTTGGGCTTGCGATGAGCGCCAAAGGTGATCAGTGCAAGGCAGGAAACTTCAAGTACACAGGGGCAGAGGCTTGCAATGAGCGTCGCAAGTGCTCAGAGGACCAAAAGCCTCACATTGTGTGGCAAACAGCCTTACAATTTTAATCCTGTCATTTTTGACGGCGAAGTTCCCAGTATATTATAATCATAAGACAGCAGGCAATGCTAATCTATATATAAGTAACATAAAAAAAAACTGAAGCAATGTAAGCTGTAAAGAATCCTATTCCATGGATGGCTGTTACAGGACAGAGCGCTCAGTTTTGACTTGAGATGCAAGTTCTGTGCAAAGTTTTATGCCCTTGATGGTGCCCCTGGGCAGCAGCCCACCTAAACCAGGTGCCCATTGTATCCAACTAAAATGCTTAGTATAGCCTTATGTATAACCCAGGCATACTTAAATTCCCTTACTGTGCTTGTTCCCATCACATGAATACAGATCTAAATGCATTAAGATACACTTCTTTTTGTGGTTCTTCATGGCAGCCCATTGACAGTATTCACAAAACCTATTCACACACATCCCATTTTGTCTATATGTTTTATATACTGTAGGTATGCCTGTATCTCAGATGGCAATTGTACACTTAGTGCACTTTGTGTCCCTATAGACTGATTTCATAATAAGCAGACGAGCCACCTAACTTACTAAGCATGAGTTACAATAGGGAATGCCACCCACTCAACACTTAAAACATGCATGTCAAGTTTGTAATGAACTTACAAGAGTAACCATTTAACATCCTAGTGATCCAAGTCTTTGTTCCATCCATGGATACTGAAGAGGATGAAGTTGTCCAATTCTACAAGGATATTCAACACCTCATCAATCAAACACTAACGAAAGATGTTACTCTCATCATAGGAGCTAAAGTTGGGGACTAACAGATGCATACAAGAACTGGCAAATTTGGTCTTGCAGTACAAGACCAACAGCCTCATAGACGATTCTACACATAGACATCACCAGATGGACAATACAGAATTTAGATTGACTATATACTGTGTAGCCAAAGATGGACTACCTCTGTATAGTGAGCACAAACAAGGCCTGGAGCTGACTGCGTCTCAGAACATGCTCTTCTTATTATATAGTTCACAATTAAACTGAGGAAAAGAAGAGAAATCATCAAACCAAACAGATATGAGATAAATGATATCCCAAGTGAATATGCAGTAGAGGTAAATCGATTTAAGGTACTAGACATAGTATGAAATGTCTTATAATATTTGGACAGAAGTTTGTGTCCAGAACACCACAACAAATAATATCCCCCAAATAAAAGAAAACTAAGAAGGCAAACTGTCTGATTAGACTTTGAAAGTAGCCCAGAAAAGAAGGAAAGCAAAAGATAATGGAGACAGCAAAAGATTTGTCCAACTGAATTAAGAATTCCAGAGGATACCAAGAAGAGTCACGAAGATATTCTATAAGGAGCAATGTAAAGATATAGATGGAGATAACAGAATGGGAAAGTCAAGAGATCATGGAAGAAAATTGGTGATCTCTATGGAACATTTCATGGCGGAGTGGACGTGATAACAGAGAAAAAATGGTAGAGGTTTAACAGAAGCAAATCAGATAAAGAAGAAGTGGCAGGACTATACAGAAAGATTCTTAATACCAATGATAAACTCAACTGTATATCGAATGAGCTGGAGCCAGACATCTTGAAGAGTGACGTGAGATGGGCTTTAGGATGCCTTGCTGCAGGATTTGATGGATTAACAGCTGAACTGTTCAATATCCTAAAAGATGATGCTGTGAACGTGTTGCTTACATTATGCCAACAAGTTTGGAAAACTCAACAGTGGCCAGTGACTGCAGCCATTATTTTAAAAGACATTTGCCTCTGGTGAGGAAAGTTTTGGCAAGTCTGGACAAGCCATTCAAATTTGAAGATATTACACTATCAACAAAGGTGTGAGAGCTGGACCATAAAGAAGGCTGAGTTCTGTAGAATTGATGCCTTCGGATTGTGGTGTTGGAGAAAACTGCTAAGGGTCCCTTGGACTGCAAGAAGATCCAGTCAATCAGTACAACAGGGAATCAAGCCAAACTGTTCACTGGAAGATAGTGGCTGACAGAGGTGTCTGGTGTGCTACTTGTGTGGTGTTGTTACAGGAAGTCGGAAACAACTGACCGACTCTATATAGATTGATAGAAAGATAGATTGATAGATATAGTGACCATGTAAAACTAATTTTCTACACTCTCCTTTAATAAATTAAGTATTTTAAATGGGCAGTAGGTGCTTTGCACCTGCTGCACCTGTAGTACCGCCACCCCTATAACCTAGCAAAAGTATTCACAAGGTAGAGGTGCATTTTATACTTATACTAGGGAATTGCCCGTCGAAAATGACGGGAAAAAAATTGTAAGGCTGGCAATGCTGTTTGCCATACAATGTGAGGCTTTTGCTTTTCTGAGCACCTGCGTTGGTTTTATTTTCAAAGTCCTGCGTGCCTGGCGTTGTTAGTGTAAGTGTTACCATTTTCGCTGTTGTGTATTTTCTAAGTCCCACATTTTTTTTAGACGAAAAATGCTTATTGCAGCCTAAGTCCCGTGTGCCTCAGCTGCTTGCCTTGCATTGCGAGTCATGCAGCCTAAGTCATGCGTGCGTCAACGGCTTGCATCGCTTCGCATATAGCCCTATTAAATTCCCCCAACGTTGGAAACCACGGGCCGCAAGCACCGTGGCTATTAAATTAGTCCGTAAAGCAACCACTTACCGGGTAAGGGCGAGAAAAGGCTACGGGACATGGAAATTTGAACTGCGTGCCTGTAAATCCTTTAAACTGTCAACGTTTCCCATCACGCTATTAAATTGCAACAAATTCACTGGCGCTCAAACGCGTAACCCGCAAATTGAGCCAAAAAGCCAACGCGTACCAGAGAGGACTCGCTAGGGGGGTAAAGTCCAATCCGTAGCACTGTAAATGCAAATATACACACACTACTGTACTTATATGTGAAGGGAAAGTGATGTTAGGTAATAAAATAAAAAAGCACAACATTCTAAAGCTCACAAGTCCACAATATAAAGTCATTTTTTTTTATGTTTAAGCACTGTGTTATATCTATACTGGCAATCAATGTGTTAATACATATACTGGAACGCGCATGGACTAGAATATCATATTTACGGCTTTATGAATATTGCATTATTTCTAGAATGTGGGTCCCATCTAAACTTATAATTGAAGCCCGTAAGACTTTGAAATCCAACCTCCATTTTTCAGTGACGTAATAATGATGATCTCTGTTGCCATTGGCTCCATCTAAACCCGTAACTACGGGTTTGACTAATTGATCATGTTCACGAACGCGCATCCAACATTCGAAAAACGGTTTACGTGTTTGCGTCTTCTAATTTAATAGGGCTGATAGTAATATAAGAAATATTCAAGAATGGAACCAATCTTCCGGCAATTGTTTAGTGACATCTAACCAAAATCGAGCACAGTTTGAGCACTAATAGTATTTTAAAATAAAGGCAAAACGCTGCCTGCCCAGAAGAAAACTCCTTTTTCCCAATCTCCTGTTGCAATGTGCCAGCTCAAGAGTGAGATAAAAATGACTGCCGTTAATAGATAACAGCTCTATTGCTTGACTGCTCCTGTTCATTTTGGTTTATTGGAATTGCTGTGCGTTAGGCCTCAGGCCTACTTTTAACCGTCCTGTTCCAGGCCTCTTTTCTGTCAGAAATGTCCTCCAAAAATGCTTTAGAATATTAGAAGCTTTGCTCTGATGGCTACATATCTGTGTCCACAAAGAAATGTTTCATATGCAGAGAAATACTAAATGAACCTTGCAAAAGGTAATATGTAAGAAAATAACCGTAAGATAAAGCAATTGTTTTATTCCATAATGCTGAATAATACAATTAGGATAGTAAGGTCGATTTGTTTCTCATACATTTAAAAGAATATGTTTTAAATATAAGAATAAAACTTCTGTTTGCCGGAAAAAAATCTTGAAATTCTATAGACTACTTTTGTATTATCAGCACAGCTCTATTCTCTTTTATTTTGAAATAGCCAACGCGTTTTGTCCGTCCACCATCTTGTGTACATAGGTACAGTTGCTCATATTTATATTAGTTTAACCACACACATTTTTTAAGATACTGAAAGAAGTAGGCACATTTCCTGTTTGAAGTCTACAAAAAAACATAACTTAATTGTAAAATTGCTGAGCTTCAGATCATTCATGTTTCCAAAAACAAAAATAAATATATAAATAAATAAACAATGCCATTGATAAGTAAATATTGATAAAAAAATTTAAATCTACTTATCAATAACAGAGCATATGGTAACATATGGAGCTTTTTTGGGAAATTGGTACAGAACCTGAGATTTGACTAAGATGTTGGGCATAGACTATTAAAAACAGTATGCAGTTTAAAATAAAGTTTCTTTTTTTTTTTTACTTTTGACTGTGTCAGTTTTCCCCTCACAAAGAGCTGCTTATTTCCACCTCCCTGTGCCATTAAGGGGGTATGGCCAGCTCTGCCTGGAAACTGGACTAAAAAATAAGGCTGATCAGTCAGACTCTGGTTCAGACTGAGCATGCTCGGTGAAGGGGGTGAGGCTAGGATGTCTCATGCACCATCAATGAGTCCTAAGAGGGAGCTGCAAGCAGGTTACAATACAGTTGTTACCTATGTGTAGGCCACGGGGTGGAGCTAATTATGTCACAGATAGTTAGTTTGCAAGTTTCAATCTTTTGTCGGTGCTTTGAAAACTATGTATGTTTGATTTTAAATGAAAAAATAGAGCCCTCCATTCTTTGCTATGTGTTAATTTTGTGTTCGCCATGTACTTAACCCATGTACAGCTCTACGGAATATGTTGGCGTGTTACAAATAAAAGATAATAATAAGAATAATAAGGGAAGAACAAGTGCCCAGCCTGCTTCTAACTCCTGAGCTGGTCAAACCGTTCTGACAAGGCACAGGGAGGTAGATATAAGCAGTTCTGCTTGAGGAGAAAACAGACAGTTTCAAAAATAAGAAAATATATTAAAGGGATATGCTAAGTTATCAAAATATATTTTCATTTCTGCCAGTTGAAACTTAGGGTTAACACCTTCCAAACTCCGGCTGAATTGGTATACAATTTTAAAAAATTGTTTTGGCCAATCGGGAGGATGTAAAGACTGAAACATTTGTATCACAATCTGGCAGTTGCTGTCTGTTTTATTTGCTCTCTGCCTGTCTCCTTATGGGCAATTTCAGCTGTCACCCCACCAACCATCATTTCCATTAGAGGTCACACGCGATATCCTGCAAGGGTACACTTTATGTAAGCTTCCTAGGGATGTGCACATCCACATATCAGAAGCTAGCATATAAATATGTAAGTACATTCAACTTTTCAATATAATGCATATTTTTCTACTAATAAGTAGCTGTTTATTAGGAAACATTTGAAACCCAGGAAAGTTACATATACCTTTAACTTTTATTAATTAAAAAATACATACTGTTTTTAATATGTGGTAATATTATATTTAAATTGTAAATGCATATTAGTGGTCATTTAAGTATGTAAATGGCTCTCATAATTGTAAATACATGTCTCCCTGTTGTTCTCTACAAGAAGAGGGTCTATTCCAATAATGCTTACTTTGTATTTCCTGTAAGTGGGGATGGTAGTCACACATATAACGCTTTCAGTTGGCCTCTAGTGCCATAAAAAGGCTAATTTTGCCAAATATGAAAAAAAAATATATTTATTGCATTTTTAAGGACCAATGTATTGCCTTAACAATAGAAGATACATATTTTAATTAAGTATTGATCATTAATACAATCCTTATTCATTTAAATAAAAAAGCAATATTCAAAACAAAATTTTCTAAGTATCCAAGCCTCCAGTGGAGCAGCTTATCTCTACTGCTATGAGGACATCAAGGCGGTAGCTAGTAGGAGTTGGGCCAATTGGTCAAACATAAGTCTTTGTCTACACTTTGTTGTTTATTGGTTTTCTCCAAGCCAGAACGGATGCACTATAACATAGCAAAATTCCAATCAATAAAGAGCACCATAATCTGGTGTTTGATCATTTTGGACTGACATATTCTGTACACCATTTTGGACAACATAGTACTTGGGAGCTTGCAGGACAGAGCCACTTTGTTGAATTTTCAGTATGACGCCACTCAATCTGACATACTGCAAATATAACAGATTTTGAGTTGACATCATAATAACCTGGTACTGGGAAAGGGAATTGGAATTACAGTGTATGCATAAGAATAAATATTTTAAGAACTGGAAAGAACATACAAATCTAATTTCTTTTTATAACTTGCAGCCTTAACATTAAGCTAATAATAACAGCATAGATGTATCAATACTCCAAGCAGCAAAACAACTTAATTAATGATGAAAATAAATAGCAGACCTTAGAACTAGTGAATATTATGTGATATCTTGAGTTACTTCAATTATCATGGCTAAGAACAAACAAAATCGTTTTTTGATTTCCCCAAACTCCAAGTAAGATCTTTTCCAATTAAATTATCTTAATTATGTCTCAGTGGTACTGAACTTTAGAGTTTCGAGATGTAATCTTTTAAAATTAATATTTGTCATAGCATGAGTGATACTTTTTAGTTTTGACATTATTACTGGCATTTTTATATTCACTATACTTCTATGCACTTTAAGTAAATTAGCACATTAAAGATTTTTTTTTTGCCAATAAAAACAGTGAAATAAAGATTTGATGAGGAGTTGGGGATTGGCTCTAGGGTATTAAGTAAGAACATTTTTTAATTGCTGTTTGTGATAAAGTAGCCGCCAGAAAGAGTCTGATGTGATCTAATAATTATCTACAATATATGATGCGACATTTTATGGAATGTTTTTGTCTAACAAATTAAACACTCATCTTCTCCTATATAAAGTCCGGTATATTGGAAAAATCTTATTTGGGATGTAGTTTGGAAAAATCTTTTTTGCATTTAAGTAACAATAAAAGCTATATAAGCAATGAGCATAAAATAGGTAGTGGCCAAAATAAAGACCTGAAATGTTATCTAGCAGTTAGACCCCTCTCCCGCCCTTATCAAATAATCTGATCCACAAGGAACTGCAAAATCAGTTCAAAATCATGTACTGTAGAGAAAAAAATGCTATTACGATGCTTAGTCAGTTTTTAATGCTCTTTAAAGTAAAGTAATATTTGTGTTGGGATGACACAAGTTCCTTTAAAGCTTCATTGTTAAGTGATATTAGCTTTTAGTATTTGACACTTCCACCTTCCACTACACATTCTCGGAAGCAAGCTATTGCACCTACTGGATATTGTGCATTCTCCCCTGCTGGGCCCTAGTGCTGATTTTTAAATTTACTTTTTAACCTATCTAATATATATATAAAGAGTGAGGTAGCTGTGAGTGTTGAGTAATCTAGATGAATAATCATAGTATTGCAGTATATGGTGGCACCTTTTAACATATTAAATGAAACAACAAGCTTTAAAAAGTAACCCTCTAAAAGGTGTAAGCAATAATATCCAGAGCAGAGATTCAAAGTGACAGACATCATGAATAATGTTCTGTTCTGTTCGGTCAAGTGTGCATAATTTCTTAGATAAGTGAAAACCAGAGTAATTGAGTGTCATAAATATCCCCACATATTAAGGAGTAGAAAAACAACTGTAAAAAAGAAAATTAGAAAGCAGGAATCACAAGAAGTTTTTGATAATATGAAAGAAATCATAAGTCCATATTAAGTCTTGTATCCTTTGTATTAAAGTGTTATCATTATATATATACACTAGCAACTTGCCCGTCAAAAATGACAGCAATAAAATTTAAATCCTGGCAATGCTGTTTGCCACACAATGGGAGCCTCTCCCCCTCTACTTTACTGGACTTGCGATGAGCGCATTAGGCGCTCATTGCAAGTCTCTCTCTCTGTCTACTTCCTCCCTTGTGTATCATTTCCCCACTCCTCTCCCTCCCTTGTGTGTCCTCCCCCCACTGTGTTTTTACCCCCTCTCCCTCCTGTGTCTTGCCCCCCTGTCTCTTTCCCCACCTCTCCCTCCCCTGTGTTTCTTGCCCCCCCTCTCCCTCCCCTGTGTCTTTTGCCCTCCTCTCCCCTCCCCTGTGTCTCTTTTCCCCCCTGTGTCTCTTTCCCCATGTCTCTTCCCCCCTCACTCGTGTCTGTTTCCCCCCATTTCCCTCCCCTTTATCTCTTCCCCCTCCTCTCTCTCCCCTGTGTCTCTCCCCCCTCCTCTCCCACCCCTGTGTGTCTACCCCCTCCCCTGTGGCTCTTCCTCCCTCCTCTCATATTTGGGGGGGGGGGGGGCACTTGATCTAGAGAGATAATGTGTGTGCTTGAACTACGGAGGGTTAGTAGCCAAGAAGATAGAGGTGGAGTGTAGCAAAATGTCTCAATACTGGTTCCACTACATTTAACAACATATATTAGATTATATTAAGTAAAACAAAACTTAAACAAAATGGTGTCTTGTTATTGTGCTTATATATCACATATAATAGTTGTCAAACTACGAGTCTTCATCATGCAAGCTCGCAAGAACTGCATCCCTCGCAAAGCGAGGACGCAGTTCTGGCCGCATTTGCAGAGGTGGAGGCTCCAACATCTGCTGCAATGAGCCAAAGCTAGTGTCCGCATTTGCGGAGGTGGAGGCCTTACAGCGCCTCACTCACGGTAAAAAAACAACCCAGAAAAGCGGGACTTTGAAAAAAAAAACATGTTGCGGGACTTAGAAAAAAAAAATGACTACCTCACAAAAATATGAAGTTAACGGCCAAAACGCCTACTTCCAAAAACAACAAAATACAAACAAAACACCAAAAAAAATATCACAGCATGGGGGGCAGCCACACCATCTGCCAGTGAAGTTGCACGCAAATTAAAGTCTAATTTAAGGAGTTTCAGAAATTTAAAATCGGCTAAGCCAAAAAAAATGGTGGCCGAAAAACATGAAAACGAGGCTACACGACCCTGAATAGCTCAAAATACCGCCAGGCACGTACGACTTTTGCCAGGGTCTAAAAAAATAAACAGTTAGGAAGCACGGAAAATGCTTGCGAGATGCATAGCACATAGACAAACAACGCCATTTTACAACACTAACTTGCAACTAATAACATTACGAATCTAAAATGGCGCTTTACACAAGTAAACCAACGGTTTGCCCTCGCGCACACAGCATATTTCTAATGCACAGTTTTGACATTGATGACACTTTCTCCTCAGGGCAGCAACAGTCCAACTGTACATTGTATGCTGCAGGAAAATAAAAATAGATACTTAGCTCTTCAGGCTATTCATTGCTGGATATATCAATTACAAATAGGTAAAGTATATTAATTTATTAAGTAACTAATTAGTTAATTATTATTTACAAAATTAGACATATATATCTGATTTTGTGATGAGCACCAAAGGTGCTCAGAGGAGCAAAAGTAAACGAGAGGAGAGGCTTGCTATGAACGACGAAGGTCCTCAGAGAAGAAAAAGCTTTACATTGTGTGTCAAACAGCATTGCCATGGCTTAAAATGTTATTGCCCCGTTATTTTTGACGGGCAAGCCGCTAGTATATATATATTTCTTATTATCCTATCAATAACTTAAACTTGATAATGTAGCAAATGCTACGTACTCACATTGAGAGAATATCTGAGTTCATATATGAGCCTGAGCAGAGTTGCATGTTTAAAATTTTCAAACTGAGGGGATTGCCATTAGAGAATTATCTAATGTAATGAAGAACACATCTCTAGCACAACAAAAAGTTAATTAAGGATTACTACATTACTTTGATGGTGTGAAAGAGCACAAGATTGCATGTTAAAATGATCTATTTTTATTTACACTATTAACAGTTAAAAAATCTAAAGTTTTAAATGTATGTTTACATACAAGTCTATCCTGCCCACTGGCTGTTGCATGAGTAATAGATTCCTGAGTACATGTAAGTGCTGTGTGATACTCCCCTGGACTGCATTGACCAGTTAACCCATAGCTGACCTGTTTTAGGTCCAGCATTCCATGCCTGCACAAATAGATTTGTTAAGGATTTTTTATTTTTTTTGCTGCATGTAGCACTGGAGTGGAACACTATGCACAAGGCACTAACCCCCTCTGCATAGGTCTGCATTGCTCAAATTCCAGCAAGCCATGGGAGCAGAAACCTAAATTTCTGCTGTAAGAAAAAAATAAAACCTGAAATATAAGCAATATGGCAAAAACATTACCATAGGCTTGAATGGGGGGCACACTCCTGCAACCGGATTGGTTGCAGTAATGCAGCAACCAGTGGGAAGTCTATTATACTTGTAAAAACAGATTTGATTTGATTTGATTTCTCAGTGAAAGATGCACATATTTCAAAACCTCAAAAAATCTTTCAACATGCTTTTAGAAGAACTTTACAATGATGTAGAGAGATTATCCCCAATCTTACAAATTTCAGTCAAGCCCCAATTCCTTGCATTATTGAGCCTCATTATGTTACAGTGTAACTATTGGTAATCATTTCTAATTACGTCTTGGTGGTTTGCACATGCTTAGATCTTAATAGCAATTAAAAGTTTTAAAAAAAGGCTGTGTTTTTTACTTTATACATTTTTTTTGTCTTTTCTCAAGTTCAGGTCATCCACTGTATTTTTTATGATTAATCTTTTATTGTATGAGAGTATACAATAACATGAAAAAGATTTGTAAAACAAAATGTTTAATCAGATAAGTTTACTATACAATTTTCTATATTAAACAAATTTTTTTTTTTTTTTTTAAAAACAACCAAGAAAAGAAAGAAAAAAGAAGAGAAAAGAAAAAAGGGGCGATGAACTCAAATTTTGTTAAATGTTTTTTATTGTTCCATGGTGTCTATTTTGTGTATATAATGAGGTAAACAGCCTTCAAGGGTATAAGTTAATTTTCCAAATAAGCTATTTTGGCAACCTTTTTGTACATTTGAGACCAAGATAGGATTAATGTATTTTCCAGTTAGTAGCTATATGTAATTTAACTGCCCAAAAAATGGTAATTAATCTTTTTTTACCACTGGCTTGTACCTCCATAAACTTCTTTTTTTTTTTTATAATCTATTTTTTGGGTTTCCTTCTCTATATATACCTTGTTATTGGTACATTTCACATCAGATTGTATTGTATTAAAATATTTACATCTATTTCATTATAAAAAATATTTTTTTAGCCCTTGACATAATTAATGGACCACTGTAGGTCAAGAATTTTTTTGTGTGAAATATATAATAAATTAGCAGCATTGGCAATTCCAGGAAAAGGACAAGCTCTACTTTTTGTTGCCATTGTTTAGTCATTCAGTTGTGTCAGGCTTCTTTATGGTCCAGCTCCCACAACCTTTTGTTACTACTGGGAATACCATTGTTCGAACTATGCGAACCTTTGTTGATATATCTTTAAATTTTACTAGCTTATCCAGACTTGCTATAGCTTTCCTCCACAGAAGCAAACATCTTTTAATTGCATAGCTACAGTCTCCAAGAGATCCTGGATCCCAGGAAAATAAAATCTGTCACTGCCTCCACTTCTTTCTTGTCTTGCCAGGAACTGACATTGCTGTTTGCCATGATCTTTGTCTTTTTAATGTTGAGCAGCAGGCCAGCTTTTGAACTCTCTTCTTTCACCCTCCTCAACAGCTCCTTTAGTTCCACCTCACCTTAAGCCATTAGAGTAGTATCATTAGAGTGTCTGAGGTTATTGACATTTCTCCCAGTAATATTTATTCCGTCTTTGGAGTTATCCAGCCCAGTCTTATACATTATGTACTCCGTCTATAAGTTGAATAAATAAGGTGACAATATACAACTATGTCACACTCCTTTCCCGATCTTGAACCATTCTGTTTTTCCATGTTCTGTTCTGACCATAGCTTGTTGGCCTGATGAGATGAGATGGCCTGATACCCAAGTTTCTTTAAGAACTTGCAACATTTTGTTGTGATCCAGACAGTCAAAGGCTTTAGAATAGTCTATGAAGCAGAAGTAAATGTTTTTCTGGAACTCCTTCGCTTTCTCTATTATCCAGCGGATATTGGCAATTTGATCTCTTATGCCTCTTCCTCTGCGGAACCCGGCTGAGCTTATAGGATCTTAAGCATTACCTTGCTTGCATGCAAAATTAGTGCAATTGCTTGATAATTGGAGAACACTTTGGCACTGCCTTTTTTAGGGGATTGGGTCATAGCCTGACCTTTTCCAGTCTATTGGCCATTGTTGAGCTTTCCAAATTGGTTGGCATAAGGCAAGCAACACTTTCACAGCATCATCTTGTTGGATTTAGAAAAATTCAGTTGGGATTCCATCAACTCCTGTCGCCATGTTATCGGCAAGGCTTCCTAGGGCCCATCTCACTTCACTCTCCAAAAACATCTGGCTCCAGCTCATTGGACAAACATATTGAGGTCATCACTACTGTTAGGTTTCTTCTTATACTAGCCACTTGCCCGTCAAAAATGACACATGATATAGCGTTATACATTGTGTTTTATGTCTGTTTGTGCACTCTTTCTCTGTTTACCATGTGTCTCTCTCTGTACGCATCCCGTGGATAAACTCCCGTTAGAAAGACCAGATTGGTTCACAGTCACTACAGATACAAGCAGTTTTGAAGGATAGCCTGAGTAAAAGACAACTCTACCCAAGGCTTATGGCTAAGCTTTTCTTCAAGAGTCTCATCAAATTTATTAGAGGTAAGAGGGGTGGTTTACCTCTAATAATTCATCAATTTGCTTTTTTCCTAGTTGTAATTTTGAGTCGATAGTAAAGTTGCTATGGCCTCGCTAAACAGACATGGTTGGAGCAAAGAGCCATTGTCTGTCATTTATTCATTTGAATCCAGCAATACCTTTATCAGAAGGGCAATATTTACAACTTCTACATATTTTTAGATTTTTATCAGCAAATATTTCTATAAGGCAATGGAATGAATTGAGGAAATCAAAAAACATATTCATTCATCTGATTAGTAAGAAAGAGGAGAAAAATCAACCCATTAATGCCAATGATCTCTCTCCAGATGAAGTCTGCAGTTTGGTCAACTAGTCTTCCTTCAACACCTTCTACAAACACTGAAGTTTGAATTCCTTAACCAAACAAAAATGTAATTTAAATTATAATAAATAATATCTTATTGCAGAACAAGATTGGTTTATGTCGATAGGAGGGGCCTTTTAAGAGGAAATTTTTTGCTCCTGTAAATACTCACCAGCAATTACTGCCATTAACTAGTCCAGGAAATGAAAACTACTTTTGCATTTTAATTACTTACTTTTTATGTATTTTTACTTTTTTGTAATTAAAAACTCGCTTTTCCCATTCTTAATTTTGTTCTTAGTCAGACAAAAGGTTTTCAGATATATACACAGTCGAGTTACATTATTATGACCACCAGCTAATATCCAAAATAACTGCCATGTGCAGCACGAACAGCAGCTAGACAGCGTGGTAGCGAGTCAATAAGATGCTGGAAGGTTGGCAAGGGTATCTGGAGCCATGCAGACTGCATGTCATCTGACAGCAGCTGAAGAGTGCTTGGTGGAAGATCCATAAAGGAACTTAGCCATCTGTAATGATATGGAATCACAAGGTTGTGGAGACCAGCAGCCAAGGTCAGCAATAATCCAGTTCAGCAATTTGTAGGTGAAACAGGAACAAGCTTTATTGAAGTGATCAGGAACCACACAATAATCTGGCAAGGATACAGAGACAGGAAGTGCCTTATATAGGCCAAGGACCAGACACCTGACCAGACACAGCTGAAGAGACTTAGGTACTGATACTATTGCTAGCAGAGTCAAGCTTATCAGATCTCAATGAAATTCACAAAAGGCAGGCTGGCGCAGTGGTAGGGAAGAGGTATAGCAGCCTTGGGAGCAGGGTTCAAAACCCAGCAGAGTCAATTCCTCACATTACCCCCGCCTCTATAGGTGCAGCCTCTGGATGCCCTATTACCTGGTTTAGCAGGGTACTGCACATGAAAAGACTGAAGGAGATCAGGAGCGTGAATATTGTCCACTGGTTCCCACGAACTCTCCTCCTCACCATAGCCTTTCCAGCGAACCAGATACTGAAGCTTGTTACGGAAGATCCTGGAGTCAAGATTTTTTTCCACTTCGTACTCATCCTCACCATCCACGAGGACTGGAGGTGGGGCAGGCAGGGCTCGGCCAGGGAAAGTATTTTCATGAAAAGGTTTAAGCAGTGCAACGTGAAACACTGGATGTATTTTCATGGAATTCGGGAGTTGCAAATGGAAAGTGACAGCATAGATCTGAGCAATGATCTCAAAAGGTCCCATGAACCTTTGACCCAATTTATGAGAAGGAATCCGAAGCTTAAGATTCTTTGTTGACAGCCACACCTTGTCACCAACGTGATAGACTGGGGCCTCCTTTCTATGCCTATCAGCAGCTCTTTTGTAACATTTCTGAGCCTCCAAAAGAGTCTCTTTCAACAGTGCTTGGGAATCACGTAAGGCGGTTAGCCGGTCAGTGACAGCAGGAATGGAAGTAGTAATTGGGAGACTAAATAGAAAGGTCGGATGGTAACCATAGTTGGCAAAAAGTGGGCTCAAAGAAGTGGAGCAGTGTTGGGCATTTTTATAGGCAAACTCCGCCGTGGGTAGAAAATCCAGCCAGTCATCCTGCAGGTAACTAATATAGCACCGCAAATATTGCTCCAAAGTCTGGTTGGTTCGCTCAGTCTGTCCATTACTTTGCGGATGAAAAGCTGACGACAGATTTACATTAATACCTAGATTAGAACAAAAATGTTTCCAAAAACGAGATGTAAACTGCACTCCCCTGTCAGAAACTACTTCATCAGGCACTCCATGCAAGCGAAATATTTCCTGAATAACCAGGTCAGCCGTCTGTTTAGCTGAAGGGAGACCACGAGCTAGTATGAAATGACCCATCTTAGTTAACCTGTCCACAACAACAAGAATGGTAGTGTGTTCCTTAGAGGGAGGTAGTTCCACAATAAAGTCCATGGATATAGATCCCCAAGGACGATGAGGAATCGTAAGAGGCTGAAGCAAGCCAACAGGGGATGAGCGAGGAGTCTTATGTCTGGCACATACATCACAAGAGGACACATACTTCTTAACATCCTCATGATACTTCGGCCACCAAAAGGATTGGGCAAGTAGGTCTTGCGTCTTTCGGATTCCTGGATGACCTGCTGGTTTTGAGTCATGGTAGAGACGTAAAAGGTCCAGTCGCACTGACTCCGGAGCAAACAGACGTTGTTGAAAAATCCAAAACCCATTAAGCATCGTCATATGGAAGTCACGAGGAGGATCACGAAGAACTGGGTCTTCAGCGTAGCCCTTTTTAATGCGAGACATCAGATCAGAAGGAAATGTAACTCCTATAAATATATCCTCCGGCAAGATGGTGGTCTTGGTTACGGTAGTATGGAGGGGGTCAGCTATTCTAGACAAGGCATCCGCCTTACCATTCTTGGAGCCAGGACGGTATGTAACCCAAAAATTAAACCTCGAGAAGAATAGGGACCAGCGTGCTTGTCTGGCTGACAGTCTCTTTGCTGATCGAATACATTCCAGATTTTTGTGATCTGTGAGGACAGTAATTGGATGGGTAGCTCCCTCCAAGAGATGTCTCCATTCGGTGAAGGCAGCTTTTATAGCCAATAGTTCTTTATTCCCTATGTCATAGTTTCTTTCTGCTGGCACCATCTGGCGGGAATAGAAGACACACGGATGTAACAGCATCTTAGGTCCAGTCCTTTGAGACAGTATAGCACCAACAGCTGAATCAGAAGCATCAACTTCCACAATAAATGGTAATTCCGGCTGAGGATGTACCAGGACAGGGGCAGAGGTAAACAGAGTCTTCAATCGGGAAAATGCGGTATCAGCCTTATCGGACCACAAATCTCTGAACATCTTTTTCATTCTTGGGGATGGGCCAGACCAGCACAGCTTTAATTTTACTTGCGTCCATACTTAAACCTTTGGGAGTTATTACATACCCCAGGAATTGAATTTCTGTTTGTTCAAACTCACATTTTTCTAGTTTAATGTATAGGCGGTGGGTACGAAGGCGCTCTAGAACTATACGGACCTGTTTTCTGTGGTTTTCAAGATTATCAGAGAATATTAGGATATCATCCAAATATGCCACAACAAACTGATCCAGGAGATCTCGTAGTACATCATTGATAAGATGCTGGAAAGTTGCAGGGGCATTACACAGCCCAAAAGGCATTACTAGATATTCATAATGCCCGTACCTGGTTCTGAAAGCTGTTTTCCATTCATCATTGGGTCTTATGCGAACCAGATTATATGCCCCCCGAAGATCAAGCTTCGTAAATATTTTAGCTGAGCGAAGTCTCTCCAAAAGTTCAGGAATCAGAGGCAAGGGGTAGCGGTTTTTAACAGTGATGTTATTAATGTCCCTGTAATCAACGCATGGCCGTAGCCTGCCATCTTTCTTTTCTACAAAGCAAATAGGAGCTCCTGCTGGAGAAGTAGATGGTCGAATAAAGCCTTTGGCAAGATTTTCTTGTAGGTATTCATGAAGAGCTTTCAATTCAGGCTCAGAAAGGGAATATATACGGCCAAATGGGATAGCAGCCCCAGGCAACAGCTCTATTGGGCAATCATAAGGCCTGTGTGGTGGAAGCTGATCAGCATTCTTCTTATCACAGACATCTGCAAAATCCCGATATTGTAGAGGAAGCTTAGTCAAGTTTGTAGCAACCATTTCATTAATTGTTGTGGCAACAGGTGTTACCTTAGAGGGTTGACAATTCATTAAGCAGTGTTCTGAAGGAAAGGACACATTTCTGATCTTCCAATCAATCTGTGGGTTATGCAGAGCAAGCCAAGGTACCCCCAAAATACCTGGAAACTGTGTTGAGGAAATTAGGTGGAAAGAGATAGCCTCATGGTGATTCACTTCCACAGTCAACATTAAGAGCACAGTCTCATGTGTAACCGGGCCTGACGTAAGTGGAGAACCGTCAACTGTCTCCATTAACACAGGTGAAGAATTAGGGATAGACTGAATTCTATTTCCTGCTGCAAATTTAATGTCCATAAAGTTTCCGCCTGCTCCAGAATCTATCATAGCTGTAGTTGAAATTTTACGATCACCACATTGCAACGTGATATGCACCACAAAATCAGGATGTTGAGTCAACATACCCTCTTCACCATGAGCCAGAGAAAACAAGGGTTGTGTGACAGAATCCAGTTGATCTGAAATCTGGGATTGGTGTTGAATCTGTGCACCCTCAGCCGCCATAGCTATTGTTCTTTTGGATTTGCTAGGGCAATTGATGGCATAGTGCCCTGCACTACCACAATACAGGCATAAATTGTGAGTGCGTCGCCACTGTTTTTCTTCGTTGGATAATGGCCCTCTTATTAGATTTACCTGCATAGCCTCTGGCTCAGAGTCTGTAGGTGTTTGTGGGATCGGAGTAGAAGTTCTTGAATAGGAAATTGGAGTAGTACTTGGTCTAAAAGAGCCCTGTCTTTCCAATCTTCTTTCAGACAGTCTCCGATCAATACGGATAGCCAAACGCACAAATGCATCAAAGTCAGCAGGAAGATCAACACGAGCTAGCTCATCTTTTATAGCTTCTGAGAGACCTTTTCTGAAGTGGAACCTCTGGGCTGATTGGTTCCAGGTAGTATCAGCAACCCACTGTCTGAATTCAGCAGCATATTTAGCCACCGAGCGCCTCCCTTGATGCAAATGAAGGAGAGTGGCTTCTGCTGTAGCACATCGATTTGGGTCATCAAAAACTAGGCACATGGCCTCAAGAAAGTCATTTAGATTACCCAAGACTGGACTGTCCTGTTTCAGAAGAGGGGAGCCCCAAGCCAGGGCTTCATCTTTGAATAAGGAAAAAATAAATCCCACATTCTCTCTTTCAGATGGAAATCGTTGAGGTAACATCATGAAGTGCAAACGGCATTGATTTAGGAAACCCCTACATTTTTTGCGATCTCCTCCAACGTTTTCTGGTAGGGGCAGGCGGGCATCTTGTGCAGGTGTAACAGTAGCAGCCGCAACATCTCGTGCCCTGTAGCTGGTATACTCACTGTGCATTGACTGAATTTTATTTTGCAGTTCAGCTATCTGGTCCTGCAGCACTTGAATGGTCTGTGCCTGGGTCTGCACTTTTCTTGCAGTAAAAGCAACCTGTTGGGCCTGCAGTTCAGCTACCTGGTCCTGCAGCACTTGAATGGTCTGTGCCTGGGTCTGCACAGTTCTTGCAAATAAAGCAACCTGCTGGGCCAATGCAGAATCTGACCCGGCGGTCTCCATGAAAGCGGCCAGATTATTCTGTAATGATATGGAATCACAAGGTTGTGGAGACCAGCAGCCAAGGTCAGCAATAATGCAGTTCAGCAATTTGTAGGTGAAACAGGAACAAGCTTTATTGAAGTGATCAGGAACCACACAATAATCTGGCAAGGATACAGAGACAGGAAGTGCCTTATATAGGCCAAGGACCAGACACCTGCCCAGACACAGCTGAAGAGACTTAGGTACTGATACTATTGCTAGCAGAGTCAAGCTTATCAGATCTCAATGAAATTCACAAAAGGCAGTCTGGTAGGGAAGAGGTATAGCAGCCTTGGGACCAGGGTTCAAAACCCAGCAGAGTCAATTCCTCACACCATCAATCGAGCCACAGGTGCTCGATGGGGTTGTAGTCCGGGGAATTTGGAGGCTAGGGAAGCACTTGGAAGTTTTCAGTGTTTCTCCAACCTCTCCTGGACAATTCTGGCCCTATTACATGTTGCATTGTCCTGCTGGAAGATCCCATTCGCTCCAGGGAAGGCAGTCAACAAATATGGGTGTACTTGATCTTGAAGGATGGGTAGATAACCCAATCGGTTGAAAGTGCCTTCAACAGGTATGAATGGACCCAGACAATGCCAATAAAACATTCCCCAGTTCATAGTGCTGCTGCCCCCAGCTTGTATTCTTCCAATACAAGCTGGCACATCTGACAATCGAAGGTCCGTTGATGGAGCAGAAAACTCATCAGAGGAGGTCTAATTTTGGTACTGATAAACCCTCGTCAGCATAGTTGCAGTGACCAGCCATTTGCTTCGGAGCCCCATACACAAGAGGGTTCGCTGTACTGTCATTTTAGACATGTCTGGTAGCTCCCTGGTTCGTTTGGATGGTTAGTTGCTCAACTGTAGTGTGTTGGTTGTCCCTCACACACCTTCACAGCTGACTTTCACCTCTGACATCAATGACTCATGGTGCTCTGCAGTTTTAATGCCATTTATTCACAATGGTGCCACATGTCCTGTACACTATAACCACAGCAACAAGCGAACAGTTCATAAACTGAGCTGTTTCAGAAATACTGCCACCCTCTGCCCAAAAGCCAACGATCATCCCCTTTACAATGTTGGATAAATTGTACTGTTTACCCAGGACAGCGATGGTTGATATGTTTGCAGAATTCCTACATGTCACCTTATATTACCACCAATCCAGCTCACAACACGTTTCATTGGCTACGTGCTGCTGATGTCAAAAGTAGGCGGTGGTCAAAATAATGTGACTTGACCCTGTATAATTGTTTTCATTATACAATAGTCCTTTAACGCAAGTACATTTGGACCATTTTTACATTTTCTAAAACATAATTGAATACCCAAATCTACAGGGAGTAAATTATTTCTCCATAGCAAAAGATCTAGTAATTGCATAAATTAAAAGTACACAGATATAAAAATATTTTGCAGTGGGTTGTTTATTAAAACAATGGAGTGGTAGTATTAAATAACTGAGCTTAAAAGTTTAGTATGTTAAGTATCAATTATCTTTATCCCACTTTCTAAGGGCCTCATTCAATTCGGAGCCGTAACTTGATCGCAAATAGCCAATTTTCTGTGACCGATTTGCGGCCTCTAGTAGCTCTACTTTGCTATTCAATTGGCCACGGTTGCAAGTTAGGCGCCGGTCATGGTAATTAGAAACCCTGCCATCGGCAGTAGCATTTGTGGGCCTGAACATGAACATTCCCTCAAGCCTGTAACCCTAGTCCGAACCAACCAATCGCAATGGAGCCCGTCATCAATTCGGGCTTTATATGCAATCAGACTCGCAAATCAACCCCATGATACAGAGGTCCCGATTGGGACCCCCACAGGGTCCCCACTTCAACCCCTTGATGCAGGGGTCCCAATCGGGAGCCCTGCAGCATTTCAAATTTCAAACTTCCGGCAGCGGGTCCTTAAAAGGCCTGCAGCACACACATTGTTATCCCCATGCCACAGGGGTACATTAACATTAACCCCCCTATGCTGGGGGGTCCCTATCAGGACCCCAGGAGGGTCCCCACATCAACCACTTGATGCAGGGGTCCCAATCGGGAGCCCTGCAGCATTTCAAATTTCAAACTTCCGGCAGCAGGTCCTTAAAAGGCCTACGGCACACACATTGTTATCCCCATGCCACGGGGTTACATTAACATTAACCCCCCTATGCTGCAGGGACCCTATCAGGACCCCAGGAGGGTCCCCACATTAACCCTTGCTGCGGGGGTCCTGGTTGGGACCCTGCAGAATTTAACACTTGAATTTGCCTCCGCGCAGGTCCTTACAGGACCTTAAAGGTCTTAAAGGACCTGTGCTATAATTAAAATTAACTCTATCACTAGAGCCCCATGAGCCCCTAATTAACCCCACCATTCATGGGGTTTTACACAGAGCCCCATGAGCCCCTAATTAACCCCATCAGTGCCATAAGGGTCTATAAAATAAAGACCCTTACGGGACAATAATTAATACTCACATTAACCCTCTAAGTGCCATGAGGGTCCATCAGGACCCTCATGACACTAAGTCTAAGCACTACCCTACACTATCCTATTAACCCCCCTCTAAACCCCTCTTGAACCCCCAACACCCCACTAATTAAATATGAAAATAAATCTAGATTACAAAAAATAAAAAAGCAACATACATAAAATAAAAAAGAAACATTTCATAAAATAAAAAAGAAACATTACATAAAATAAGAAACCCACTACTTACAGAAATTAAAACAAAGCACTAATAAAATAAAAACAAAACCTACACACAGTAATAAAAGAAAGGGTAATTTAGACCACTCACCTTGCCCAAATGCCCCTCCAACAATTCTGGTCTTCTCTTCTTCACATCTGTTCTTGCCCCTCCAAAAATGTCCAGGTCACACCTACAAAAAAATACATAAATACATACAACATGAAATATAATATAGGCCTAATAGGCCACTTTCCTGTCCAAAATGTCCACCCAGCGATGCCCAGGTCTCCCTTCAGTCGTCACAGACAGGGCCCCTCCAAAATAAACCAGAAGTTCTAAAAAAATAATAAAACTAGCAGAACTCACAATTGAGGAGCTCCCCACCGCAAATGATGATTCTCGCACATGATCCAGTCAAAAAATAGAAATGGTGCCTTCTGATTGGCTGAAATCGTTGTCGATCATATTTCAGCCAGTCAGAAGAAGCAAATGGTGTGAGCCAATCAAAATAGGATACACCCCTATATCCCATTCTGATTGGCTGATGTAACTGTCAATAAGATGTCAGCCAATCAAAAGGCGCTATTGCTTTCAGCAAATCAGAATGGGATACAACTCACAGGTGTAGGTGGAGGACCCTCATGGCACTAATAGGGTTCATGTGAGAGTTGATTATTGGCCCATAAGGGTCTATATAGACCCTTATGGGACTCATGGGGTTAATTAGGGGCTCATGGGGGTCTGTATAGACCCTTATGAGTGATGGGTTAATTTTAATTGTAGCGTGCCACAACCTCCTTCTTTAATGGGGCTTGACAAGAACCTAGTTCAAGGCTACCCCAGCAGGACCGTGAAGTTCTTACTACCTCTGGTACAGAAGATGGCCTTAGGATATCAGGGACAACATATGATTCCCTTAGAATTAGGATTAATGCACAGAATGACACTTACATTTTGTTTATGTAAGCACAGATATCACTGTATACCTTTATTAATTAGCACATTTTATACAAGTTTCTGGCACACAGGCTGGTCAATCAGTAAGCCCCGTTCCTAAATAATAGGCTGCCCTTTGTTTGCTCTTTGTTTTTTTTTATCTCATCCGGGTGATTATATTAACTTTAAACAATTGTTCTAACCCCTCAGACTATCTGCTTATCTGCTCAAGGCCCCTGTGCGGCTGGGGGAGTCTTCACCAGATAACAACCCTGTACATAATAGGCTACTCCTGCTTACTGGGAAACCCTGTAAAAGGATTATCTATTAGACTACGGTCTTGGGTGTTGGGTGATGCAATAGCCTGCAGAATAGCTAATGTTATGCAGAGCAAAAAGATACAAACAGTATAACAGTGTAATCATATTTTAACAATAAGCAATAAACATACATAACTTTAACCATAAACAGGATAACTTAGTCCCAGCCCAGGCTCAAGCCATAGTCCAAAACAGTTGAGTCAGACCCTGGGCATTACATAGCGTGGGTCCTTTAAGGACCCGCAGCAGGATATTTTACATTTTCAAATTCTGCGGGGGTCCAGATCGGGACACTTGCAGCAAGGGTTAATGTGGGGACCCTACGGGGTCCCGATGGGGACTCCGGAGCATGGGGGGGAGTTAATGTTAGTTGCCATGGGGGTACTGTAAGTAGGCATGGGGTTAACCATTTTTGTGCCTCTGGCCCTTTAAGGACCCAGGGCGGGGAATTTATGGGCTTGATGGAGTGGTTGGGAAGGGGGGATAGGAGAAACTGATTAGTAATTTGGGATATGAGACTTTGAGGGAAGCAACTAGCGATTTGACAAATCGCAATGGGTTGGGTGGTCGGAATGCAATTGAAAGGGAAAGTAATCTGCAACCTCCACTTGCGACCACGGATCTAAAAAAAGTCTCCTTATCAAAGATAATTAATTTAATTAATTAATTAATTAATTGAAGGTCATTAATTAATATTACAGTAAGGGGTAATATAGAAGATGTGCATGCCCACTTGGAATAACAATAATAATTATGGATATTTTGAATTGCTTATCTCTGTGTCATTACCCATATTTATACCAACCGTGCATGTCTGTCTTCCTTATCACCCACACTGTTTGAGTAAATTAATTGCCATTGATAAGGATACATAACAACACATAGCTACAATTTTTAATAACAATCATTTACAAGTATATTTCTATGTTCACATTTCAGTTGTACATTCACTGGGATATTTATTTTGTCAATTTAAGTTTTAAATGCATGATAAACATGTGTGTTCTTTGTCGCTTTAAAGGGAATATGATGAAAAAATATATGACTGAAAATGTTGAGTTTGACTAAGAGCACAACTAAACAGGAAAATAGTCATACAGCTAGTATTTAATTAGCTAACAATAAATGCTAATGTACTTCTGTACTCTGGAAGGATCCATGGTACATTGATGCAAGTTAAGAGTGCATTGCTGTCTACTTCTAGGCAAGTGAGAGTGAAGGGGTAAATTTCAGTCTTATCCTACTATCTTATCCCTCCTCCACCCCCACTCCCCCCAAGGATAACAACAATTTCCCCCATAATCCGTCTCTCAGGATGTGATGTAACAAACTTAATTCAGCACAATTTGGACAACATCACTGTAAAAATCTCCTAAAAGCATTCTGAAACACATTGTGTATTTTTGAAATATGTGTATTTTCACTAAGAAACCAAATTAAATGTTTATATGTGTGAAAGACTGTCCACAGACTGCTCCATGCCTGCAACAACCCCCCCCCCCCCCCCCCCCCAATTCCAGTCAATAGTAAGTGCTTTGTCAAACTGCTAATATTTCAGGTTGAAGGGAACAGGTTCTATTTTTTTCTTACTGGCATAAAATTAAGTTTTTTGCTTTCTTTCCTCTTTAGAATTTGAGCAATGCAGACCAATGCAGGGGGGGTTAGTGATCTGGGCTCCGATGCTCCAGACAGCTCCATGAGTGATGTGAGCAAACAAAAATGTAACCCTTACCACACCTATCTGTGCCAGCATGGAATACTGGACTTAACTAAACAGGAAAGCTATGGATTAACTGGTCCAGTGCAGTGTAACCTGAATCCAGGGAAAAGCTGCTCTATCCATCATAGCCTTATCCAGTAGTGCCTCACACAATGTATTCTGCACTAGTCAATCTGCTAATTACTCATGTAGCAGTGGGCAGAATATACCTTATGTAAACATCTGTTATTAGTGTAATTAAATAAAACAGATAATGTTAACATACAATCATGTGCTCTTTCACACCATGAAAAGCACTTGCAGTGAGTTCAGTAGCCCTTTTACGGAGTCTTCAAAATGCAGATACATTAGTAATGCACAAAACATGCTTTTTTACATGCATGAGAGAAAATGCGTATGTATTATGACATTGTCAATTAATTGCTAATTAACACATACATTCAGAGTCTGATTTTGCTGCTATTGTTATAGAATAATTTTATACAGCAGGCTCCTTTGACTTACTGATGATAATCAGGACACTGCTACTAAAAGCTGATACGGTGACACAAATATGTTATTACTTGGTGAATGCCGCATTAAACATACCAGGATAATGGCAGTGCGATTATACAAATGGATTGTTAGTGCACTGCCAGCAAAAGGTGATCAAGTGTTTGTAGCTGCTGCTCAGTATCAGTTGTTGTTAGCAAAGCACATTTAAATTGAAATGTGTTTAATAGTGATGTGAGAAAGTAACAAGCAGATGTAAATAGGAAACTGTAAAAGCACAAAATGATCCGCATTAGTGAGATGTTGTAGTTGTCTCCTCCTTTCCTAGTAACATAATTACTGACAGTATGGATGCATTTAAGCTGGCTAAGACCATTTGTTGATGTATTATTAAGTGTTAATGTTACAAAACACTTATTTTCTACAGAAAACTGTGATTGTTATTGTTGTGGTTTTGTTAGCAAATTGGCAGCCATTTTGTTATCTTGTCATTAGCTTATTTTCTAGAATGCATTTAAGAGATAACATTTTACACGTTAAAAAAGCTATAGCACAGGGGGCGTGGCCAACGGACGAGACCGGGTAGACGTGCATCGGCTGGGCTCTGCACACAATTACCCCAATTCCCGGAGATATCCCGAGCCAGGGGGTGCTGAACCCCATAATTCCAGCACACACACGGACAGGAGTGCCCCAGGAACACGGGGACACCAAAATCGGGCGGATCAGGCCGGGTGAACGGGAAAACAAGCCCACGGCCTAGTCAGATCTGCCTCACAATCTGGCGCTGACACGCAGGGACAGCCTCCCATACAGAACTATCCCCCCGCGTGCAGGGAAAGAGAGAAGACCCGGCAGACCCTACTCCCCACGCTACGCGGACCCACCTCTCAACGGCACACTGCACCAAAAGTGAGTACCGCAGGGGGGCCACAAGGGAAAGCCAAACAAGTTAGCAGAAGCAGGGGCCCAGACAGGGCGACCCGAAACGGCATCCCACCCCTTGGGGGGCAAAAAAGGGAGAAATATAAAAAAAAAAAAGAGGAAGAGGGGTGATTCTCCAGAGGGGCAGCGGGAGAAGGGACCCCAGGAACCATCTAGGGGTCAAAGTGAGACAAGGGCGCGAAAAATAACAGGGACGCCATTTTAGACCACGCATCCACCTAAAAATAACAGCAAAGGCTGCTGCCAGTAAACAGGGCTCTCTCCCCGCTTATCAAGAAGCCCTGAAGGAGCTGAGAAACTCAGAGCCCAAACAAATCCAGGCAAGCTACCCATCTTATCTGAGGAGGGGGCACATGAACTAACCTTCCTTTCATGCCACATACAGGAGGTGGCGGCCATTTTGTTCCCTAGAGTGGGGGAAACTGAGCACCATTATCCAACCTGGAGGGGTGCAGGGCCCCTTGTCCATCGGGAATTTGCAAGGCTATTTAAAAGGATCCTGGACTGATCTAGGCTAAGCACCCTTGGCAAAACATAAGGAGAGTTATTACAGTATCCTGTGGCTTCAAATGGGAGCTGGATAAATGCAGGTTAAACAACCTCCACAGAGCATACATACTGAACTGACTCCACGGATATCCATAGCAATGTTAAACTAACAAGAAGGAGGAGGCCCTACCAGGGAAAACACAGCACAGCTATACAGTACGGCAATGTATTAACCTAAAAGAAAGGGATCAGAACATGGGAAACCCCGCTACAGACTACTAAACCTCATTCCTCAGGACCTGGACCAACAACGGCGCCCCAGTGAATTACAAATGATAACCTGCATGGAAAATGAAGGGTAAATCACGCAAGAGCTCGGCAGCCAAAGGAATTCCAGAACATTTCCAAACGCTCCCAAAACGTCAACCCTCGCTCCAGAGCCCCGCTGCAGATCTATCTGACAATTCAGACATGGAGGGAGGACAGAAGAGCACTTTACAGGAGCCAGAGATGATAGACAAGATTATCACAAGATTTGAAATCTTGCTAAAGACCCAACTTTCCCAGGCCGTGCAGGACTTTAAGAAAGAAATACAAGAGCTGGGACAGAGAACCCATATGCTAGAGAACCTCACGGACCAATTGGTATCAACTCAAGGGCAGGACAGGAAAGACATCTCGGCTAATTCTGCCAGAATCATCCTCCTGGAAAACAAACTGGAGGATATTGAAAATCGGTCCCGCAGAAATAACATTCGCTTTAGAGGGATCAACAAACGGGTAACTAACCTGGTACCCTACATCAAGGAGGTAGTTCGATATTTGCTGCCGGAAGGAGAAGATGAAGAGATTGAAATTGAAAGGGCTCATAGGGCCTTGGGAGCATCCGTCAACCAGAGTCTACCTAGAGACACTATAGTCCGATTCCTCCGACAAAGAACAAGGGACAATATCCTCTCTGCTGCCAGAAATTCTCCACGAGTGGTTGGCCCAGATGGATCCCAACTACAGATCTTTGCGGATATTGCCCCATCCACTTTGCTCAAACGCAGGGAAATGAAACCAGCTTTAAATGTTCTTATAAAGAACAAGATCCCGTACAAATGGGGTTTCCCATTCCGCTTACTGTTCCAAGCCGGAGGAGCCACTTATTCTGCTCTCTCTTTGGAAGACTGCCAAAAACACTTGATCCAGCTCAAACTGGCCACCAGCGAAGAGTTTCATATACAACGAGCAGAGAGGCCAAAAGACAGACCATCAAGGCAGTGGACAGAGATACCGGTTCACAATAAACAAAGAAACCAAAGAGAGACTGCATGTTTGCTACAACCCGAGCCTGGGACTTCCGGCAGGCTCACCCCAAACACTCCCCCCTTACCGGCGGAGGAAGGGTGAACTTTAGCAATATCTAGAAATGTGAGAAATATCAAATCAAAGTACAAAAGGTTTAATATTAGTTAGTAAGCCTAACAATGTATAAAAATATCATTGCATATTGTGAATCGAAACTCATACGCTTAGATATTACCCTAGAGAAGAATGAGTTCATGTCAAAAAGTATATAGATCTAGATATATTTTCTTCTTACATTGCTAATGTTTTCCCAGGTACAGGCCAAATCCAAGGTTATTGTTTGGTAGGGTAAAGTTATTACTTGCCTATTAAGGAACTACTCGAAGGTACACTTCTTCCTCATACTAGGGACTGGGAGAGGACTGTTTTTCCTCTCCACCCTAGGCATCTAGGTGCAATCGGTAAAATTTAATGAGGATCACTGTCTTTGAAATGTTCTCATGTTATTTTCACTTGTTTCTTTGTTATGTCTTATTATTTCCTTACTGTTTCACTAGCTTGCTGGCTGTTCCTTACTCTCCATTCCTGAATGTAAAACAACCCAAAGGTAATTCCATCAGGTTAGAAAACAGCCGTCCCTCAGACGATAGACTCCCAGGGGTTATACCCGCCGGGTCAGGGGGCGATCCACTCTCCCAGCATATCTCTCCAGGCCTCAGGGCCTTAGGGACTCCTCCTCTGGATTGGGGTAAGTCAAAATATCGCTGCACTTCTCCACACACATGGCAGAAAATCTGAATAATTTAGATATAATAATCCTAACACACAATGTCAAGGGTTTTAACTCACCATTTAAACGCCGCAAGGCCTTTCTATCCTATAAAGATAGTAACCCCTCTGTCATATTCATGCAGGAAACACACTTTGTCCACAATAACCACCCAAATTTTCTCCACAAGAATTACCCAACGGTTTTCCTAGCGAACCAAAGAACTAAAAAAGGAGGGGCGGCTATTCTCCTTCACAGGAACTTCCCTTTTACGCTAGAACACAGACAGACAGATCCGGCAGGTAGTTTTGTAATAATAACAGGACTAATACAGGGCATTAAGACAACCCTTGTTTCTATCTATGCCCCCACATCTAACCCACATCAAACGGTAATAAACGTACTAAAAATGTTAGACAAGCCAGGGCTCGGGAAAATAATAATAGGGGGGGACCTGAACCTGGTGATGGACCCGACGCAAGATAGGACGGGGAAGGGGGGTCAAGAGAGGTTCACAAAGAAAATAAAGATAATTAAGCGCTTACTCCTTAAGTTAAATTTAACAGACGTCTGGAGGGAAACACACCCTACAGCTAAGGAATACTCCTTTTTCTCCCAAGTACATAATACCTATTCCAGGATAGATTACATATTGGCAGATTCCTCACTTTTAGACCAGGTAAAAAGATCAGAACATACTCCCTGTACATGGTCTGATCATGCCGCCGTAAAGTTGGCATTGAGCTGGGCTACAGGGGGGAGGCCCACATTCTCTTGGAGACTAAACGAACGAATTCTAGCTAACCCAGAGATCAAAAACCAAATTTCCCACGAGTTAGATCTTTTCTTCCAGATTAATCTCACCCCAGAAGTAAGGGCAAGCATTGTATGGGCCACACACAAGGCCTATATCAGGGGATCCCTTATTAAAATTGCCTCTCACCACAAAAAACAAAGAAAAGCTAAAGAATTTGAACTACAAGCAGAACTAACAAGACTAGAAAAACAAAACCAAGCCAAACCGGACTCCAAAAACAGACAGGCAATTGAAAAGGTTAGGACGGATCTAGACGCTGTCCTCTCAGACCAAACTGAGAAAGCCCTAAGGTGGACTCAGCAAAAATTCTTTGACAAAGCAAATAAACCAGGCCCACTCCTAGCCAAAAAATTACAATCAAAAAATACACAGAATAAAATCCACCAAATAAAAACACGGGAGGGTGAACTCACAGCAAACCCAAGTAAAATTAAATCTACCTTCACCAATTACTTTAATTCCCTCTATGAAGGATCCCCATCTCTCAACCGTAATGAGATGAAATCATTTCTCAATTCAATTGATCTCCCCACCATAACGGGGGAAGAACTGGGAGCCCTTAACGCCCCAATATCGCTAGATGAGGTGCGCAAAACGGTTCACAAACTTAAAGAGGGTAAAGCTCCGGGACCAGACGGTTTTACCAATAACTATTATAAAACATTTATAGAAACGTTGGGACCACACCTAGTTACACTCTTTAACAACATTTTAGCAGGAGAAAAAATACCTGCAGAGCTTAACACTGCTGAAATTGTTCTATTCCCCAAGGAAGGGAGGGATCCCCTAGAAACGAAAAACTACAGGCCAATCTCACTCCTAAATTGTGACATGAAAATTCTATCCAAAATCATGGCAGACAGACTAGCTTCTTTCTTGCCAAGACTGATTCATAATGATCAGGTGGGCTTTGTAGCCCACAGACAAGCGGGAGACAATATTAGGAAAGTCCTTAACCTCATACACGAAGCCAAAATCTCCAAAACCCCTGCATGTCTTATGGCCTTTGATATAGAAAAGGCTTTCGATACTCTAGAATGGCCATATCTATTCGCGACCCTAAATAAATTTGGCATCAGTGGACAGTTCATTAACCTGCTGAAATCTTTCTATAGCTCCCCTTCGGCGAAACTGAAACTCCCAGGTCCTGTGAATCCGAACATAACAATAGGAAGGGGGACTAGGCAGGGATGCCCGCTATCACCTTTGCTTTTTGCTATGGCTATGGAACCCCTAGCCAGGGAAATCAGGGCAAACTCGGAGATCTCCGGAATTAAGGTGGGACATCACCACTTCAAGATCTGCCTGTTCGCAGACGATCTACTATGCGTAGTAACCAACCCAACTAAATCAATTCCGGAACTCATTAAAACACTGGAACAGTTTGGCCGACTATCGGGACTAAAACTAAACTTAGAGAAAACAGAGACCCTGGCCATAGATGTTCCTGCAACAGAAAAAAATAGTCTACACGATAAGTATAAATTTAATTGGGACATAAAATACATAAACTACCTAGGAATAAGGTTAACGGCAAACCTGGGGGATCTTTACGCTGAGAACTATTCTAAGCTACTAAAAACATTGATTACAGATTTAGGTCGATGGACGAAATTTCGCCTCTCCTGGGTGGGGAGAATTAACACCATAAAAATGAACATTTTACCCAGACTTCTTTACTTGTTTAGAACCCTCCCGATCCCGGTAAGAAACAAAGAGTTGTCTAATTTCCAAAGGCAGATCTTTAGATTCATTTGGAACCAGGGCCCATCAAGAATCGCGAAAAGAATCATGTATTTGCACAAACTAGATGGAGGATTATCCTGCCCTAACTTTAAACTTTATTACAAAGCCGCTCAATTATCCTGGTTGCCAATCGCCCATTCAATATCACATCAACCAGCGTGGGTTTATATAGAAAACCAGTCAATGAGACCATTGACTTGGGACACAATTATGTGGCTACCAGATATTCCCCCAAAACTGAGAAATATTCCCAATCCTATGATAAAACACACGCTCACTTGTTGGAAATGGGCCCACATGCATACGAAATTATTTCCCAAACCTTCTTACATGATCTCTCTCCTTAATCACCCTCAGATGTCAGTTGGCCTAAACTCGGCTTCCCAACACTGGTGGAGGAGCAAAAAACTAGATAGGCTGGGAGAGTGGATTGAGAAAGGGCAAATCATCTCGTTTGAAAAATTAAGGGACAAACACGATCTACCCTTGACAGAACACTACAATTTCTGCAGGCTTAAACATCTCGTATTAACCTTATTAGAGAACCATAAAATTCCGGAAATGAACTGGCTATCAAAAACGTGCCAAGTGGCACCTCTAACGAAAGGCACCCTAGGGATGCTCTACAAAACATTTAATGCTAGACCGGTAGGTCTCAAATTTAAACACATGGTAGACTGGGAATCTGACATGAATACGAATTGGGATTTAGGTAAATGGAGGATAGCTTGGTCCAACATATATAGGGGCTCCCTGAACTATAGCATTTTAGAAACAGCCATCAAGGTGTTACACAGAGTATACATAACCCCGGAAAAACTTGCTAAATGGAAAAAGTCAGAAAACCACTTGTGCTTTAGGGGATGCCAGGTAGTTGGGACATTCCCCCATATATGGTGGTCCTGCCCCAAAGTAGCAAAGATATGGGACCTGGTTTCGGAACTAGCCTCGGACCTATTCCGCACCCAGGTGGATAAGTCTATAGACAACATGCTGTTGGGGATCCCCCTTAACACCCTTACACCCCCCCAAAACAGGCTGCTTCAATACATAACCCTGGCAACCAAGAGTCATATTGCTAAATCCTGGAAATCCAGTAACCTAAGCTTCCAGCTGATCAAACATAAGATAAATTATATTGCCATCAACGAAAGAATTACCCACCTACTGGATGACTCTATGGACAACTTCAGGATAATATGGGACCCATGGATAGTATACATAGGCCTAGCCCTAGGCTGTTAGGACTAATGTCTAGCTAAAAAGTAGAATCTCTCCCCCAAATAGGTCGGACTGAGGGCCAAGGGAGGTAGTATGGGAAGGGAGTGGGGGACACCCTCATCATAAATTACCGGTATTAGGGGATTCTCTAAGGGACAGGACAGGCCAGCAAGTAGTTTAAATTTGAAGTTTTGAAACACGTTGCTAAAAGATTTATGTTCAAAATAAAATGGAAAAAAAAAAAAAAAAAGGAGATAGTCACTTTATATGTACCATAGCCTTAAGGCTCGATTTGCAACAGGTGAACACTCATCTTGACTGTACATGCTGCGTTATTACAGAGTTTTTCTTTTATGTGTTGATTATAAATACATGTATGTTGGGATTCATGGATATACGAAAACCAGAAAGGCCTGCGAGCCAAGGTGCAATGTGTAAATTGTTATATGACATGTGGTGACAATAAAACTCATTGTTATAAAAAAAAAAAAGCTATAGCACAGAAAAATTACACTAAATATTGACAGGCTGGGACTATATTCTCTTTCTCCATCCTGGCCGGTGCGGAGGCAGCCCAGGCACGCCGGGTCTGACGCAGCGCTGCGTGACCCGGCGATGCTGATTGGCTGGGAGGAGGGACTTAAGCTCGTTTCGCGGGCTTCCTCCTCACTCCGCGCCGGCCATTGATCAGATTCCCTCCCTCACCTAAAATGGTGGTCAGATAGGAAAGTAGCAGATAAGGAAGTAGGGTATGTCTAGAGGGCGAGGTTGGTTGAGCAAAGTTTTGGAAGCTTAAGCTATGTTTAAAAAAAAAAAAAAAGGGGGTGAAAAAGAGTTGAAGGGTTAGGATTATGTGAATTCTAAGTTAGGAAGCAAATAGGAATGTCTTTGGTTGGCGGGAGGTGAGGCACCCGGCCCACGGGTTTAAGTGGGCGTTGCCCTGCCTCATGGGTGTGCTTAGTAAAGCACTGGGAGGCTCTGGGCGCGGGCCCAGGGCCTGAGGTTACTGACCGAGCCGGGCTCCTCCTCCGGGATGTTATTTGAGCTGTGATTTAACAATGTTAATTATGTTAATTGGTTATTGGTTTATGGTTGCTTTAATAAAGCTGTGGCCCGTATTTTTCCCAAGAAACGCTGTTTCAGTGTGTTTATTTATTCTAAAGCCCATTGGATCTTGCCAGGGTCATGATATGTTACAGGAAACAGAGGGGCAGTGAACCTTCTGGATGTTTGGTGTTTTTGTTCCAATTGGTTTTAAGGTAAATCTGACAAGAAATACAATTATCATAGTTTCCATCTGCCCTTGTTAGCTCTTCTTGCTATCTCTCTGGTAAGATAAAGGAGGCTCAAATACTTTGTTATATCTGCCTTTCTTGCTTGGAACTGGACTGATCAAAGTGCTCAAATCTCAATGCTTGCTCGGAAGTTGACACGCTTGTGACACCCCGCATCTTATCTCTGCCTTAATAGGTGCTCCTTACTGGTAAAATAAGTAAATCTGATTGCCTCCTTAGCTCTCACAAGCATATTTAAGCAAAGGAGGGTTGGTTGACAAGCATCAACATTTGTTGCCTGAAATATCACACTACAAATAGTTCATTGGGCTTTATGATCAATATCATAAAGTGATACAAGTAATATCATAGCTACTTATCAATAGTCTTTAATCAAGTAAATATGGGGTAGACTTACTGTATGGGCATCAATGCAATTTTTAGCCCATTCCATAAAGTGTAAGGTTTACTCCCAAATACATGATTGGAGGCACAGTTTGAAGATAATGAACAGGCATGATCAGTGAATTGTTTCCTTCTCCAAGCCTCTTTATTGTCCCATTCATCTAGTAAGTTAATGTATAATATAAAATATGCTTTTCATATTGTAAGAAAATACTGCCAGAACTTAAATTTAGTATATGAAATATGTCATCATGGGAATAATGAGAGGGCAGTAATTATATATGTTTTTATATATACAATGTAATGACGATAAAATGAGTAATGTGCAACAAATGTATGGGCAATAATCAAGGGATTCAGGTACTTTCATGATAGGCATTAAATTGGCTCACTTTGGAGCATATGCTTAAAATCAAATGTAGAAACATCCTGGATCAAACTTCAATTGCTTTGTGTTGTTTTTTGTACGAGAATTGCTACAATTTTGTATCTATATGGATGCCCCTAAATGCCTAGCTTGCATTATGTGATATCTAAGAAAACTTTGTGAGGGATTTGATGCATCTATGTTGCCTTGCTCTCCAAACAAGACATTGCATAGCTGTGCTCAGGTACTCTGTAGAAATTATATGGCATTAGACTGGAAACTAAGGGTAATGTTTTGTCTGTAAGAGCCCAAGTGCAGCCTGTGCCTGTAAGAGCCCAAGTGCAGCCTTTGCCTGTAAGAGACAATGTGCAGCCTGTGCTTGTAAAAAGCCCAATTCCCAGCCTGTGCCTGTAAGAGCCAATGTGCAGCCTGTGTCTGTAAGAGCCTATGTGCAGCCTGTGCTTAAAAGAACCAAAGTATAGACTGTGCCTATAAGAATCAGTGTTCCAAGCAATAATCTCTCTCCTCCTTCTCCTCCTCTACATCGCCACCATCCCATTGGGCCCTCAAGTCCTCTCGGTACAGTTAAAGTAAAGTTAAATTCTATGTTATCTGATGTAATTATTGTTTTTTCTTTATGCCTGTTTAGTTTTCTGTTTTTTAAATATATAACTGAAAATAAGGCGAGAACACAAAAATATAGTAAACTTAAAATGTGAGGCAGGTAAACTGGTCAATAATGAGCAAGAGAAGGCAGATGAGCTAAATACATTTTTTCCTTCTGTGTACACCAGAATAGTTCCAATAGTATAGACAACATACGGTATATCATATATGTTTTATAGTATAGCAACAAAATGGCACTTCATTCATAGCCAAGTGAGGAATTTTATGAGTAAAGTGAGTAAAGTTTACTCATAAATCACTGCCAAGCAATCCCTTTACACAGCATAAAAAACAAACTATAAAGACTTCTGTGGCATCTAACATTGACCCCCATGCCACGGAGGTTCTCCATGAAGTTACCCCCGTGGCAACATAACTAAAATGAATTGCTATGCCATGGAGGTACTTAAGGACCCCTCCAAAAAGGATTTAAACAAAATAAAAAAATACTAAATCTGTAATTACCTACCCTGTGAGGCCCTCCCACGATGATTAACGATGCCCTCATCCTCATTCTAATATCCTGAAGAATTGTCAATGTGTGTTTTCTGATTGGTTAGAAATTGTACCCCATAAATCTTGAGCAGGGTGACATTGAACAAAATAAATGTACAATAAATGTAAATAAAGCACCAGATCCAATTGGAATACATCTAATGGAATTGAGGGACCTGGGTTCTGTAATAGCCAAACTATTATTTCCTCATTTTCAAAACTAAGAGCCACATTCAATTGAGCGATTTGAGATCTGGTAGCTTGTAAGTGAACGGCTTCCGAGTTATGGAATTGAAAACATTTCACTGGTTAAACCCGTAACTTACAGCCGCCAGAAGCCGTTGATCTGTCACTTTCGCAAGGCTAAATTTGCAAATAGCTATTACATTTTTCAATTTCCACAAGCCCGCGAATGTTTTCACACCCGTAAACGGCAAATGAAGGAGAAAATCCTACAAGTGCTAGAGAGGACCCGCAAGGGAGTTAAACACCTATTCGGAGCACTGTAAATGCAAATAAAAAAATCAATCCTGGCCGGCGCTGACGCAGCGCTGCATGGCCCGGCGGAGCATGGGCGATGCTGATTGGCCGGGAGGAGGAGGAGGGACTTAAGCCGGTTTCGCGGTTTCCTCCTCTCGCCTCGCCGGCCATTGAGCTGATCTGAAGTCTGCACGCTGCGCTCTCTGCAAAAAACGTAAAAGCAAGTAAAATAAGGGGCACTCAGCTAATAAAGTGACCCCCCATCCCTCTCCCAGCATTAGCCTACCCTCTACCCCTTATACATACCCTGAGCACCCCACTAGTAGAGCCCCCATGTCACTTGGTCCTCGCAATAGGGACCCAGGCTCCCAACATTAGCCCTATAATTCCCCATAGTATCATTCCCTGCTCTGTAGGTTCCTTGGTAAGGGTGTCACATTTGTCACAAGTGGGGTGGTAGCTTAATATGGACCCTGGGGAGTTAGAGGCCTTACTGACCATGGTCAGAACTCGGGCATTGAGCCATGGGGTTAGATGGGTCCAGGACAGAATGGACTCAGGCAGTCTAGGGGGGAGGTTGACGCCTCTGAGGCACAGGCCCAGCCTGCAGTGACCGGTATCCTAGGCCATGTGGACAGGCCTCATAGCCTAGATAGTCTGGCGGAGCAGCGTGCTACCTCTGATCTGAGCAATAGGGCTAGGAGCAGCGTGGAGGGCACGGATATGGTCCTTGAGAGTCAGGAGCTTATCTCCCCACCGCAGAGATCGTGGTGCCAGCGGGAAGCGCGGGCGAGGGCCTAGACATCTGGCCACCACCCAGCGTCTTGTCCCATGGCCCACAGCAGAACCAAGGTCCTGGTGACACCCCTAATCAGCCTTGAGGCTCTAGGGGGAACAGCAAAAGTACAAGGAGCTCTAAAAAAGCTCCTACAGGTTCTCACCGGTTGGCCCCTGCGGTCTCCACTGCCGCACCCACTGCCAGCGCTGCAGGTGTTTCGCAGGGACGAGACAACGCCAAGGGAGAGGCCGAGAAGAAAAAAGAGACGACCAGAGGAAGAAGGGATCAAGTGATCGAAGAGATGGCTGCAGATGACAGCATGGTGGTCATCAACGAGGTTCTGGTAGCGGCCAAGGTGGTACGGCAGACGCGCCCCACCAGGGTCCGGAAGTCAACGAACAGGTACAGTCCCTTGATTTTCATCTTGACACCAGCCAAGAGACAGAAATCTCCTGACAGGAGAGCTAGGCCACAGTGCAATTCACCCATCCCTGACATCATTACGGAGTACTACTTTGAGGGATAGACACAGGAGAGCTAGTGATTGTTCTTCATGCTTCCCCAGAGCCAGAGGGAGATCCAGGTCTTGGAGCAGATGGTCTTGCGGCTGCAGCTGTGCTTGCGCAAGAGGGGGCGAAAGGAGCCCACTGCGGTCGAGATGTGCAGGGAATCTCAATTCTCCCAGGGAATCTCAATTCTTGTCGTCCCTGAAAGCCCTTGTAGAAACCCATAACATTGCCGTCTCCGATGCAGAAGTTGGGGCATGGGTGGGGGGGTTGGCTGGGAAGGCATGGGTGGAGCCAGCCCTTCCTGCTAGGTCGCCCTGTGCGGAGCTTACCAACCCCAATTCACACACGATGAGTGTGTCGCCGCACACCGGAGGAGCGGAACAGGACAGGAGCAGAGAAAACGTACTGGAAGCGGCGACAATCTGGGGGCGCATTTAGCCTTGGAAGTCGAAGAAAAAATCTGGCGACGGGAGTACATAGAGATATTTTCCTTGTTGCCAATGTCACGGATGAACGACAATCCAGAGAGGTTTCACAGGGAAGGAGATGACCGGAGGCACACTTTCAGGCGTGTGCCAAGAACGTTCGACAACTGGTTACAGGCATTTGCCATCCTGGCCTGTGTCATGGGAGAAAGACACCCGGAACAATTCTCTGGGCTGTTCGTGTATATGGAGGAAATCAGGAACCCATACCGGACGTATAGTGGAATGGCATGGTGGCGATATGACGAGGAATTCCGGCAATACATGTCCTCCCGTCCGGAGATGGCATGGAGCGATAAGGCGGTGGCCAATTGGCTGAACATAATGACACCGATGCGGGCAGTGCGGCCCTTTCAAGGGAACCCAGACGGGGCTAGAGGCCCTGCCACTGCGAGCACAGCTGGTCGAGAACGCTACGGTAGGTTGGCAACAAAAGCCGGGGCGGCCGCCCTACTACATGAGGGTTTCCAGGAAGGATTCAAGATTCTATGCTCTCTCACCCCGCTCGAGTCGCGTCCAAGAAACCTGAAGTCGTTAAAGGAGTTTCCCGGGTAGCGGCGGAAAAAATCCGGACTGAGGTAGAACTGGGTAGGATGGCGGGGCCTTTACCCTCCATCCCCTTACAGGGACTGGTAATTTCCCCTCTGGGCGTAGGGCCGAAGAAGGAAGCAGGATAATTCTGCCTCATCCAGCATTTATCCTATCCTCCAGGTGGTTCGGTAAACGACGGGATTGACAAACAGTACTCGTCAGTGTCGTACGCCCCTTTCGATCGGACCACGGAACTGGTCAGGCGAGCAGGCGTCGGGGCTAAGATGGCGAAGGTGGATATCGAATTGGCGTTCCGTTTGCTCCCGGTGCATCCTCAGAGTCATCGGTTCCTTGGTTGCTTCGTTGACGGTCAGTACTTTGTGGATCTGTGTCTCCCCATGGGATGTTCTATTTCTTGTTCTGAGAAATCGGATCAATTCGGACAAGATGGAATGCAGCTTGCCGATGGAGAAGGTGTTGGACCTGTCCGCAGAACTGGCGGCCCTGGAAGGCGCAAAGGCAAGTGTCACTGCAGCGGCTGCAATCCATCTTGGGAAAGCTGAATTTTGCGTGCAGGATCGTTCTCATGGGCAGTATTTTCAGCAGAATAATGTCGTTGGCTACAGTCGGGATATCACAGCCGCATCATTTTATAAAGGTGTCCGGGGCCATGAGGGAAGATGCATGAGTGTGGACGGCGTTTCTACGGAAATTCAACGGGAGCACCTTGATCCAGCCGAGCAGGGTGACGAATTGGCAGCTAGGCCCCTATGCGGGTTCAAGTGTGGTCGGAATGGGAGCCTATTTTAGAGGCCCATGGTACGCAGCACCATGGCCCGAATCATGGGTCAAAGGAAGGCTTACAGAAGATCCTACTGTTCTGGAGACGTTCGCCATCACCACGGCGGTCCATCTGTGGGGCAGGGGCTTCAGGAACCGGGAGGTCCTTTTTCAATCAGGCAGCTCGAAAACTGTCTGGGTAGTCAATAGCTTGACGGCTGCATCTGGGCCGTTGATACGGGTCATACGGCACTTGGTTCTTTGTTGCCTGCGGGCAAATATCTGGTTGAGGGCGGAGTGTATTCCCGGCCTTAACGTAGGGGTGGTTGATGCCCTTTCTCGGTTACAGGGAACCCGGTTTCGCACACTGGCACCGGCGGCGAAGGATCAAGGAGAGGACATACCTTCAGAACTCGGGGAGCTTGGAGTGGTGCGGTAGCTGGTTACATCAGGCAGTCGGTAGCGCCAAAGACGTGGGTGGCCTACAGGAAAGTGTGGAACATGTGGAGCGATATGGTTGAGGAGGCCGGCGGCGAGGGTTCAGAAGAGAAAGCCATAGGAATTCTGCTGTGGTTTTTGCTTCGGAGCTCAGAGAGAGGTGCGTCCAGGGCAACGGTGGCTCGGCAGTTGACGGCCCAAGCATTTATGTTCAGGTTTTCAGGACGGAAGGACCTAACAAAGGGGTTTGTGGTTTGCCGGGTGGTAAAAGGCATGTTCAAAGGGAAGCACCGGACGGACAGGAGGCGCCCGATCACTTTCTCTCTGTTACTACGCCTGGGGGAGGCGTTGGGTGTGCTATGCAGGGACTCCTTCGCGTTCTTTGGTGATTTCAGGATTGGGGAACTGGTCTCGGAAAACAGGCACAGTTCGGGGGGTCTTCTGGCGGAGGACATCTGTCTGGAAGGTGACAGATTGTTGGTATGGCTGAGGAGGTCAAAAAACGGATCAGGCCGGAAAAGGAAGGGAAGTGGTCATATACAAAACTGGAACGGAGTGTTGCCCCCAGGCAAGTGTGAGGTTGTACTTGGAAAAAAGACCAACGGGGCCAGGCACACTGCTATTGCATGCCAATGGCCAGGCCTTGCCACGGTTTCAATTCAAAAGGATGCTGAAGAAGTCCTTACGGCAGTTAGGCTTGGACCCGGCAGACTTCGGCACACATTCATTTCGGATCGGAGCCGCTACGGAGGCGGCAAGGCTAGGTCTCCCTGAGAGTATGGTTAAAAGGATTGGGAGATGGGAGTTGCATCGCTTTAGGTCATACATACGGCCAGAAAGGGTTGTCTTATTGGAATTTTTTTTATGTGTTGCAGAAGTTAAACAGCTGTGGATCGTCGGCCATTCCTACATGTATTGGGCTCACCGGTTAGCCGCAGTCACTGGCGACAAAGTCCAACTGGGCTTTCTGGAGACGAGCATGCAAGTAAGATGGTTTGGGTTCCGCAGCTTGAGATGGACACAGGTGAATGGCCTGTTGGAGAGCAACGCTCAGCAGCACAGTAGCCCACACATTTTAATTATACACTCTGGGGGCAACGATTTGGGAGCAATACCTATGAGAAAAATGTTGAAAGAGATGAAGAGGGATGTGAAGTGTTGGCTAGAACGGTTCCCAGGCTTGTTCATAGTGTGGTCCGAAATGATCAAAAGGAGATCTTGGCAGAACGCAAGGGATCCGGTTTCGGGGGATAGAGCAAGGCAAAAGATAAACAAACAGATGGCTAGTTTATTAAGGAATTCTGGTTTCGTTACAATTAGACACCAAGAATTCGAAGTCGTAGACGCTGATGACTTCTTTCGCCCAGATAAGGTCCATCTAACGGAGATAGGATTAGAGCTGTTTATCCTGGAGCTTAAGGATGGGGCTAGCCGGGCATTGGCTTTATTAAGAGAGCAAGAGGGGGGATCACAGCCTCAGGAGGTATCCATCGCCTGCTCTGTGGTGGGAGGTGAGGCACCAGACCCACGGGCTTAATTGGGCGTTGCCATGCCTCATGGGCGTGCTTAGGAAAGCACTAGGAGGCTATGGGTGCGGGCCCAGGGCGTGAGGTTACTGACCGGGTTGGGCTCCTCCTCTGGGATGTTATTTGAGCTGTGATTTAACAATGTTAATTATGTTCATTGGTTATTGGTTTACGGTTAATTTAATAAAGCTGTGGCCCGTAATTTTCCCAAGAAACGCTGTTTCAGTGTGTTTATTTATTCTAAAGCCCATTGGATCTTGCCAGGGTCATGGCCGGGCCGGCTCCTGGGGGAGGGGACTCCTGGCTCCCATGCCTTAACCCTGTCTGATTGGCCAGAGGTAATTAGGGGTTGACCAAAGGTAGTCACTGCCCCTACTGTGTATGTGAATTGTTTAAAAATGTGTTTTGTAATTAATAAAGAAGAGAGTGCTCCTTGACCCTTCAAAACGTACCTTGTCTCGTTCTTGGAGGGGATTGCTATATCATACTGGGGATTGCTATGCTTTTGCATACTCCCTGGAGCTTTAAACTACTGAACCCTTGTTCCTGATGTACTCTCCTTGGAGGAGAGGTCTTCCCCACAGGATCCTGGATGCTGGAGATTCATACAGGGTGGAGTCTGTGGTGGTTGTGGTGTCCGGTGCGGTGCTTGTAGGCCTCGACGCAAACTAAGACGCGTCCATCAGCGGAGGTACCCGGTCGGGGTGCCAGGAGATCCGTTACAACTGTATTTATGAATATATCCAGGTTGACAAGACAATAAGCAGGAGTCAACAATAAGCAGGAGTCAAACAAATCCAATTAGTTTCTAGGAGGAGGTTAGTAGGAACGTGGATCAGGGATACTCAGTAGAAATAGTATATTTGGACTTTGCAAAGACTTTTAATAGAGTGCCACATGGAAAGCTATAGAAAATTGGTTAAAAGACAGGAAACACATGTCGTTTTAATGGATCATACTCAGCCTAGTCTAATGTAGTAAGTGGGTACCTCAGGGTGTAGTACTCTTTCACCATATTTTTAATATATTTATTAATTATTTAGAAGTGGGGCTGGAGAGAAATGTTTCCATATATGCTGCTGATACTAAAATGTACAAATAAATTAAATCAAGCTAGAATATACTTTCCCTCCAAAGGGACTTGCATAAATTAGAAGAATGCAAAGCTAAATGGCAAATTATATTTAACACAGAGAAATGTGAAATTATTCATTTTTGAAGGAAAAATAAGTATGCAATGTATGATTTAAATCAAACAATGTGAGTTATAAAATTATTCAGAAATCCACAGGGCCTCATTCTATTAACGGCCGTAAAATGGCCGCAAAGCTGCGATTCCTTGCGGCCATCTTCCGGCCCCGTGTAGAGCTACTGCTACCTTGCTATTCAAATGGACGGCGCCGCAAGGATATACCCCTTACAACCATCCGTACATCATGCAAACGGCCGCAAGCGTTTTTCCTGCGCCTGTAAATCTTGTTTTCCGGCCGCAAAGTCAGAAAACTGTAAATGCAAATATAAATTCAAGATGGCACTGTAAAGCTCCGTAAATGCTAGGCATCATAATGGGGGACATGAGGATTAATAGCAAAACATTCTCAAGCTTGCACATCGCCAAATTATACTTTGATTTTAAAAACCGTCCAAGTCCCACGGACTTCAATCATCAAGCCCGTAGCTCCTTATTCAAACCCGTGCGGGCTTGCATGATAGATAAAACACGAAGACTGAACATGAAGTTAAATATCTTTATTTGCGGATTTGAAAGTAGGGGAATGTTGAGCTATTAATTCTAAAACCAAAACATCACTTTCACTTTTAATAAAAGTACAGGATGGCTTTTCTATGCTACAACTTGTAAGTAAGCCCTTTACGGCCCATAGGTCTATTTTACCCATTTACGGACTTGACGGAGGCTAATCCCGCAGCCTTTGCGGGTCTGAGGTGCTCCAAGCCCTTGGGACTTTGTCCACGGACATTTGACTTGAATTTAACTAAAAATGATTTTCAGATTTGAGTGTAGGGGAATGTTGTGCTATGAATGCTAACACCTCCAATCACTTTCTCGTCTCATCAAAGTGCAGGATGGCTTTATTATGTGCTAATTGGGTGCTAGCGGGACCTTTTTGGTGCAAGTAAGCTGCGGCTCGGTTTTAGATAATTACGGCCATGATGAGAGGGTTTACATAGCAATTGAATAGCAACCGGGGCTTTCTTGCGGCCGAAACTCTTGCGGCTGTGTAAGATCAAAGGCTTTCCTGCTGCGCGTGCGGCCGCAAGGGATAACAGGGCGCCGGCCGCAAGCCTGCCGGAGCCCTCGGCCGCAAGGAAATAGAATAGGCAAATAGCCTGCGGCCGGTCCTTGCGGCCACGCATCTCCTACGCCCGTTAATAGAATGAGGCCCAAAGTGTCTGGGAGCAGCAGCAAAGGCAAATATAATATTAGCATGCATGACCTCAGCAAGGTCCAGTTGGGTATGTGCACATAATGATTTAGCCACAATTGACATATTAAATATATAATGATTAGACACAGACCACTTCTTAGAAGGATAACCAGCCACAGTGTTTTATTGGTAAACACAAATAACGTAATAACAATAAAGAAATAAACATAACCACATGAGGGGAGGAGCCTAGCCAGCGACAATACCCCTTACGCCCTGAACCCTCATCCAGGACCTACCGTTATGGAACAACCATACCACCGTAGGGTAGGATCTCACTCATTTTACCACTGACCTGGTGACTCCCCTCACCACCCTCCGCTGTGACAACCACATAAACATATTTTGAGAACATATAATACACAGTGAATCATATATCCAGCACCACAAGTGCTAAGACAATAAACAAGATACTTCCTCCAACCTGTCCTTATTCAACCTTTTTTTTATTTTTTTAAACATATTCTTTTCTTTTAACAACAATATTTTAGGGATGGGTAGGTATTCTCATCCATGGCTAGCTGGGGGCCTACTGACAATTTGGCACCAAAAGAGCCTATAAATGGCTCCACCCCCACCCAGCTAGCCACCTTCTCTACATACCCCAGACCTGCGAGGTCAAGTGGTCCCTCCTCGCAACCCAAGGGCCCTTCATTAACAGGGATAAAGAAGCAAGGGAAGCAAATATAATTCTGCCACTAAATAAATCCCCATTTGTAATATAGTGTACAATTTTGGGCAACACTTAAAAAAAAAAACGACATTGAAGAGCTAGAAAAGATTTAGGGAACAAAATAATAAGGGGAATGGAGGGATTGATACAGTATATGAAGAGAGGATAGAAAAAAGGTGCTTACAATGTAACATGATTACCTTGTATAAATATGCCCATGGTCAGTATAAGGCTTTGTCAAGTAAACTTTTTTTTTGCCAAGAAGCTTACAATTGACAAGGGTCACCACTTGAGGTTAGAAGAAAAATATTTTCATATCAAAGAAAAAAAAGGGTTCCTCACTGAGCTTAGGTTATGGAACTCACTCCCAAGAGAGGTTTAGTTAATAGGAGATTCAACGTATAAGTAAAAATGGTTTGGATGTATTTTTGTTTAAAAGGGCATTCAGGGTTATGTAAATTAACTAGAATAGGTAGAATATTGATTCAAGATACATTGTGATTGCTAGCTTTTGGAATTAGAAATGATTTTACTCCTCTAGTGGATCAATTGACAAATCATAAAATGTTGTGAGGGGATAAAATTAAAAGGAGAAAAAATGAACTTGATGGAATAAAAGTCTTTCTTAACCCTCACTTTCATATGCCATTATACAGAATTCTTGCCTTTTCTTTACTAGGTTGCTTCTTGCAGCTTGTGTCTCAGCAGGATGTGCCCTGTGAACTGAGCTTTGCATTATTTCGAATGTAAGCATTGACAGTTGCAGCTGCCACAATCTCATTGTAGAGATAGAAGCTTCCTCTCTGCATTCAATGTCTTCTTCCGCTTCAGAAAGTTGATCACTAGAAAATAAAATGGCACTGCAGCATCAAAGTAATTAGAGATTTGTTGATTTTTACATTCTAAGCACATGTTGCCGCTTTTCAAGAGAAATTCTTCTGCTATTGGGGACTTGCCCTGTGTCAGCTAATTAGATCTCCACACTAAAGTATGTCTTTTGTATCTCCTGTTAATTTCAATAACGTTTAAACAGGTTATGCTTAATATTTTTAATGGTTAAAAAAATAAAAAGTTGTGTTAGTCACAAACCTACTTGAAAAGGTAGCTAGACCGATCCTACCCTTAGATTCTCTCCGGTTCGGTATCCCCTAACACAGAGGACAGCTATAAAACAGGACCTCGTTAGTAAAGTTAAGGGTTTTCATTTATAAGCCACACTATATATATATGTTCCAAAAGACAGTATCATCTTTATTTTTTGGGTCTCATTTCTATATAATTTTCTGCACAAATAAAACAATGGCACATTTGCATAGACAAACACAACTTGAGTAACTTTTGGGATTTCAAATTTCCTCCTTAGCTTGGATCAACAAAATAGAATCCGCTATGGTTGGCGATAACACAATTGGTCATTGCGGCCGGTCCTGAACCAATCATCAAGGGGTTTGGTATATATATATAGAAGCGGGGCTACCGCCAGGGGCAAGGCACCAGGTTGTCTACTTCCCCAGCCAGGTGTCGGCTTATCTCCCCACCAAATGGACAGACCCGCTCATTGACTGGACTCTCCAGGGGGTCTGATGTGGCATCTCTGCTGGGGAGATGGTTGTCTGGGATCAGGGGAGGGAGGTTAGGGGGGTAGCTGGTCCTGAAGCTACGTGTCATGGCTTTTGGGACATTAGCCGATCACGTTTGCCTGGTTTGCCCCCAGTAAGGCAGCAGGATACAGTGGGCAGGGTGATGCAATGGCTAGCCAGCTCTTCCTCTTCCTGGCTCCATGTATCCTTAGAGTCAGGTTTTACAGGGACAGGTCTATCCTGTGTGTGCTTGCTAAAATCAGTAGTCAGAGTATTTTGAAAGAGTATTTTGACTATAAAAATAGCCCTGATCTAATGGAGTGTCTGGGGTCGCCGGCTTCTACATTGGTCGACCAGTAGCTCTCTTCATCCAACAGGTTGTTACAGTGATCTATAACCCGTTAAAGCCTCTGGTACTTCACAATTCTTTTCTTTTTTCGACATGAAACGCTATCTAGTTCTGAAAATACAGATGCTTCCTACTGTCATTCAATGACCTTTTTATTTCTGGAAGGTGAACAACATATATTTACTTATTAAAACACTAATGTACAGCTATCTCAAGGTCCTGGTCTTAGGCTCCCGACAATTGATTCATTTTATGCAGCCTCTGAAGACACAGTTTTATAAACCTGTTCTCATACTGCACTTACATCATGCTTATGAGATGAGGTTATAAATAGCACTAAATCTGGATGCTGAAATATCCTTAGTAAATATTGCAGCCAAATGAAAAATTGGATTTGTACTCTTACCTTTGCTTGCTTCAAAGTACATACTGTGAATATATTCCAGATCACAAACAGGAATTGTACAGGACACATTATTACTTATAGAGATATATAGTGATTTAGATAATGCGTATTTACATCCCTTGAGATCTCATGCTGTTAATAAATAACTTAGCCTTCCTCTGATGTTGCAGTTTCAGCATTATATTATGCAGTTATATATTGTTTGAATATTAAAGAAACACAGCAGAGATTCCAAATATGGTATAATTAAAAATTATAGTTAAAAACAAGTACTTTATTAACTGAATGTTATTAAAATAAAGCAAATCGGGTCCACCAAGTATGGTATGGTATTCAATTCTTAATGTTAATTATTAACAATAATTGCCAGTAATTGCTAATTATCCCCTTGGGTCTGTCTGCAATGGTTTCATTCTAAACGCTGAGAAGACTGTCCACTTGTGGACCCCTTGTATTAATTAGCATAATATGTCTCGTTATTTTCTGGGTTCTGCCCTTTTTCTCACATGGCTTTAGATTGAATACAATAGAGCCAGACCAAAGGGGATAAGTAGCAAATACTGTACTGGCAAAACTCACCTAAAAGAATGAGATAACATGTCATGCTTGGCTGGTATATCAGAAAGGCTGATTGACTAGCAAAAATTGCAATTTTCAATTGTATGTTACTCCATTCATTTTTTGTTATTGCGTTTGATTTATTTTTTATCACATTATTAACTATAATTTTAAATGATATCATACTACAAATGTCTTCTGTGTCCATTTAAATGGTCACTGCAATTACCCATTTACTCTATGCATCTTTAAGAAACTAGATTTAATTTTTAGAAAGTATTAACAAAAAAAAACTGCTTTTAACTTATTATATGCAATTATCCATTATTGATGGCCAGTCATTGCTTTGTTTGAGCTGATTTATCAACATGGAGGAGCTTTGTACACAAATTACATTTCTATATGGCAATAAAGAGTGCAAAAGTTGGCCTGCTGCTCAATGTTAAAAAGATGAAGATCATGGCAAACAGCAATCTCAGTTCCTGGTAACTAGATGGGGAAGAAGTGGAGGCAATGACAGATTTTACTTTTCTAGGATCCCAGATCTCTTCAGATGATTACTGTAGCTATGGAATTATTAGACTTTTGCTTCTGGGTAGAAAAGCTATGGCAAGATTGGACAAGCTAGTAAAAAGTCGGTCCACATAGTTAGAACTATGGTATTCCCAATAGTAACATACAGATGTGAGAGCTGGACCATAAAGAAGTCTGAGCTCTTTAGAATTGACACATTTGAATTGTGTTGATGGCGAAAACTACTTAGAGTTCCATGGACTGCGAGAAGATTCAATCAATCAGTACTTCAGGAAATCAAGACAAACTGTTCAGTAGAAGGTATGATCATGAGGCTGAAGCTCAAATACATTGGCCACATTATGAAACGGCAGGATTCCCTGGAGAAGACTTTGGGAAAGATTGAAGCCACAAGAAGAAGTGGATGATAGAATTGGAGATGGATAGATGAGGTCACTGAAGCAATGAACACAAACTCGATGGACTGAGAAATGTACATGGCGTGCTGCCGGCAATAGGGTCACAGAGAGTCGTTGTGACTGAATGACTAAACACCATTGCATTTGACTTGATAAAGTGAGGACAAGATTGACTATTGCAATATATTGTTAGTCCATTAAAAGTATATTATAATTGTGATACACATTAATTATATACATAAAATATCATTGTTGTATGTATATTTATGCTCCCATTTGCTGATTAGTACCATGACTTCAATGCGATATATATGAGACATAAAATTGCCATTAGTATTACATTATTATATGTTCTGTGGGTCTGGAAGGGAGAAGTACCCACAAGGCCTTTATGGGTTGCAGGTACTTTTGTGAGGGGCCCACCCTGGAGGGTGGCCCATGCTGGCAGACATTTACATTATGTACTTACCTGTCTGCATGGGAGGTGTTTTAGTTTGTTTAACTGTGCAGAAAATGTGTCTGTCTTAAATAAAGCTGGTCAGATGACATGTTTTGGGCTGTTCTCATTGATCTCTAAGGATAATTTATTTTTCAGTTTTGACAGCCCTCCTACTAAGAGCGGGTATTTTCCTAGAATGTGCACATTTACACTCTTTTCGATAGGTACAGCACCTTGTCATAGGCCTGGACCATTTTGGCCTAAGCAGAAATCCAAAATTGTCTAGCATAATATAGACAACTGAGATATAATATAGACAACAGTTGCTGAGAAATAAAAAAACAACAAATAATCTGTGTTTTTGAGTATTTTATGATCATTTGGCTCTAGGACTATGTTCGGAAGTGATGATTCAGTTTGAAAGAGCAGATGAGATCACCAGGATTGATGAGATCACCTCAGAGGACAAGCCAAATTTGCTGGATTTTGCTTGACAAGAAGGGTGAGGTAATTGAGTAATTTTTATGGCTCAGGGTCCAATGAGTTTGTAAGGACCATTGTAGATTAGCAAATGCATAAGATATTTGTAAAGTCATGGACATAACACATTATCAGAGAAAATCTTCATTTTAGCAGACTCTGCTATGTATGGAAGCTGCCATGCTAGTCACACTTTCTTTTCAATGCACAAAAGGGCAGCAACAGAGAAGTGCAAAGAAGGCTTGCAAGATTACTTGCCCTTGTGGGAAGGAAGAAGATGGTGCCTTCTGCTACATCTTATTTGAATCAACCAATAAATCAACAAATCTCTCCATCCTCCCTCCCACACTCTTGAATAGATCAACACTCCCACTCAGTCTCCTAGGACCTTATTCAATTGTGATTTGGCCAACTGAATAGGGCTCTATATAAGCACATAGCATATTTTTTTAACAGAAGTTTTTAGTTAGTGAACTTCTATCCAAAAGCAAGGTCTTTACAAACTAAAAACCTCTGTAAAAAGTATGCTATGTGCTTATATAGAGCCATATTCAATTGGCCAAATTGCAATTGAATGAGGCCCCTAGTCAGCAGGAAGCCTGGAAGACACAAACGTGGCATTTTAAAGGGACAAGCAGTGTTTTCCTTAACCTACAGCGGTCCTTTGTGCTTTGCAGTATTCACTAAACTATTGTGACTATAGGAATTGCGACAAGCGCTGTAAAAATGGATGTGGCCAAGAGTCGAGAAAAGTAATAAATGGCATTTCCTGAGAAATACAAAATAATTTTTGAAACATAAAATGTTTATAACATCACAATTATAAAGTCTAGCCAACTCGGCATGCTCTACTTTCTATTCAGACCCAATATGAGAGTTAATTAAACACACTGGAGGTTTAATATTATAGGTAATAACAAATACTTTATTAATTGAATTTTATTAACAGTTTTTCAAATTTTCCGACAGTAAACTAATTCTAAAGTTTACTACTTTGACCTGTCAGTCAGTCTTTCAATCCACATCAAGCCATCCACATTGATTCTTATCTTTTATTAATTAGATCATTACTGATTATCCCCAGAGACATTGAGTTAGTTGACTTAAGTGCGGTCCCCTGCACAACAAGAAGACCAGGGAGTAATTCTAGAATTTATGTGCAGGCTACTGATCTTAAGACAATTGACCCAATGCCCCAGGAGCTAATCAATAATTAAGACAATGGTCTCTCATTAGTAAAAGATAAAAATCTATTTGGTGGATCGATCAAAGCTCAAAACTGAAAAACTTCAATCTTAGTTTACTGTAGGAACATTGATTTTTATTAACAATTGCTTGATAAAGTACTTGTTTTCAGGTATGGTTTTAAATGATACCATATTTATAATCTCCACTGTGTCACTTTAACAACCTCAAATAAGCAAGAAAGCCAGAAGGTAGCACCTGGAAATGTAATTTATGCCTACAAAACTGCAATATTCAATTATGTAAAAATTGCCGTATTTATAATCACAACCAAATGCACATAACATCATTTGTAGGTAGAGTTTGATTTACCCCATATTTAAGAACTTTGCTATGCCCCTTTAATAAAATGCTATAGGTAAAAAATAATTATGAAATAAAATAAAATAGTCCATGAATAGAGCTTATATTGTATTTAGAGGGTTCATTTAAATCTCTCAATTACTCCACCAGTTCTTAGAAATAAAAACTAAAGTGGACGCCATGTTTTCCTGGAGTGTTGGCTGGGACCCATGGTCTTCCTGGAGATTGAGTATCAGGCAAGTATTAAATAGTTGGCTGCTCTGATCCAAATTTTTAAATAAGTCCTGGACAGCTCCCAAAATAACTCTGGTTTACAGATTTCAGCTAACCATGGAAATCAAACAAACCTAAGAAAATTACATTACAGAATCATTTATTCGATTGGAACAGAAATGTAAAAATTACAGCAATGAAAGCACTAAAAAATGCAAAAATAATAAGTATAAAAAAACAAAATATAGCAAACATTGATAATAATATAGAAAAAGAAATTCCAGCAAAGTAAAAACACCCAGTCTATTCAGAAATAAATATATGAAACATTTACAGGAATTTAAATAAAATAAAACCCACTTAGAAAATAATATAGGAAAAAAAAAAAAAAAAAAGAAGTTAATCTTTTAATTAGTATTTTAAAATGTATTATTGGACAAACAATAATTTTAGCAGTAATAATGATAATTTTATATTTATGCTCATAAATTACTAACAAAAATTCTTAGGTACTATTTAGAACATTCTGTAATTATATACTTTGAATATATTTTATGGAGAGGTTTCTGCTGCTGTTTTCTACAGACAGACTAAAAAAACCACAGGCTCCTACTATCTCTGTAGGAAATCTTAGATTACATATGGTTTCATATAGACACAAAATAATATACTAATGGCTAATATGGTCTTTATAGTATTAGACAAATTAGGCTTTAATTACTAATGAGTAACATTAATAAAATGCCAGTCTACCAGGACATGTTAAAGGACCAGTTCAAGAAAAAGCCACTGTTAAAGTGATACTCATTGAGTCCGTGAGTGTGTACCACCAAGGGCCTCATTCAAATGCAATTTGGCCAATTGAATAGGGCTCTATATAAGCACATAGCATATTTACAGAGGTTTTTAGTTAGTGAAGACCTTGCTTTTGGATAGAAGTTCACTAGCTAAAAACTTCTGTTAAAAAATATGCTATGTGCTTATATAGAACCCTATTCAATTGGCCAAATCGCAATTGAATAAGGCCCCAAGTCTTTGCAGTGCTATATTAGTGGGTTATACTTACAATGAAAAGGCATTACACAAAAGAAGCAACTCATAAATCAAAGTGGGTATGTTCTTAAAGAAATTTTAATTCTTTAGAAATGTCATGGTAAAATTTGCATTGTTTGAAACAATATGTTGACAAAACAAAAGACACAGTTATCGTGCAAACCTAAAGTACATACAGTATATTTGAATAAATATAATTAGTGGTTGTTGTTAATTTTGAGTCAAGATGTCAGTTAACTGAATTTAAAAGCTAGGGCCCCTGTAATGTAGACTGTAAATTAATTTGCTATTCAATTGACATCTTTGCTATTCGATTTGCGGGTTACAGGTTGAAAATCCCTGAGGTTGTCAAAATCTTAACTCCAACCCAGCTAAGCCTTTGATCTTTCAAGCCTTTAAATGTTACAATTGCAAATCGCTATTCAATTGCTACAATCTCTCAAGCCCGCAAATATTTTAACACCCGTAAATGGCAAATATAGAAGAAAATCCTACAAGTACCAGATAGGACTTGCAAGGGAGTTAAACACCTGATCGTAGCACTGTAAATGGAAATAAAAAATCAATACTGCACTTTAAAAACGGGGAAAGCAATGAAAGACATTAGAATTAATTGCACAACAGTCTCAAGCTCGCAAATCTACAATCAAAAATAAAAGAATGTATCAAATTCTTTTAAGGCTTCATTTCCATGTTAACCAAAGAGTTAATACATATCAGGCCACCCACATGGACTAGAACAGTATTGCCATTCATTTTTATTATTTTATACATTGCCGGATTGCGAGTCTGATCGCATATCGGACTTCTAAACGCTAATTGATTGTGGTTTAACCTCCATGTTTTACTGACGTCATGATATGTCTCATTTACTATTGGCTGTTTCTAAATCGGTAGTTACGGCCTTACTTATTTGATCATGATCATGCTCTGAAATGCTACTTACCGGTGCATGGTTTATGGTTTAGGCTTTCAGCCAGGTAGCTGCGTGCTTGAGGAATTGAATCACTCTGCAACTGTTGCAAATTTCAAGCCTTACGGAGGGTATGAAAGCAACTGTGGGCTTGCAATTGAATAGGGTATTTTAAATATTATCAGCCTTATTAAATTGCAATTCAGTAAATTTAAAAGGGCTCTATTTAAGCACGCAGCATTTTTTTTTTACAGAAATTTTTAGTGAAAAAAATATTCTGTGTGCTTAAATAGAGCCCTTTTAAATTTACAGAATCGCAATTTAATAAGGCTGTATATATCACATGAAATTATCCCACGTACTAATGGTTTTATTTTGTGTATAATTATCTCTAACAGTAGGTGGTAATAAGCAGGAAAAGTATACCAGATGATATAAAAAATAATAATAACATTTGACATTTTAAAGTATTTGTGTGTTTTCTTATTTAATCAAATGGCCATGCTCTACAATGTCACATGCTCTTCATCAGGATCATCAGGAAGAGCATGTCTAGCTCTTCAGGTGGACATGCTCTTCCTGCTTATCACTCCACTTTGTAAGAGACAATGAATGTGAGATAGAGGTATTAAGAGAGAGGAAGGATTGTTTTCATGTAATTCATGCTTAATATATCTATCTCTCAAGCTCAATCATCTAACACTTCCATTATTTTTTTTATTAATATCAGTTTTGCTTGGAACTATATATACTTACTGAAATTATTTTGTTTTATACCTAAAATAAGAGAAAAACAAGGCATGGGGAGAGAAGCGCACCACTTCCTAGTGCAGATAAACCAATGTGGAAGTACAGGAATATATAAAAATGTATGCCAGCCAACTCACATTTTTCCACCTTACGATATGAGATATTTTCAGGTTCGTCACAGGAGATAAATGTTCCTTTCCACGGGCCTCATTCAAATACGATTTGTCCAATTGAATAGGTCTCTATATCAGCACATAAGCAAGGTCTTCACTAACTAAAAACTTCTGTAAAAAAATATGTTATGTGCTTCTATAGAGCCCTATTCAATTGGCCGAATCGCATTTGAATGAGGCCCCACATGTCTAGGACCCATGTTCTTTCGTTCGTAGGAAGCTGTTTAAGGTTACACCAGTGGTCCACGGAAATATATATATATATATATATATATATATATATATATATATATATATATACGTGTTTCTCTAGGAACAAATTACTAGTGTGTATCCTTCACTCCTATATCTAATATATATCGCTACAGAGACATATTAGTGAGTACATATACAAGTAGCCCCAGTTAACACACACATTTATACTCATAAGTAGTATTATTAAATAATTTATTGGAGTGTAAGTAAACATAGATATAATGGTAGTTATAACAGTTTATATAACATAAATTGCCCAAAAGCTGGCCTCTAGGTCATCAAATAATACTGTTAATATTACAAAAAAGCTATAAAACAATGCTTAAAAATAGAACAATAAAAGCAAAGTAAATAGCTCTAGCAATAAATGATAAAAAGCACATTAAATGTGTTTCTCCATTAAAAATATGGCTTCATCAGTGATAAAAGGTTTAAAAAAAATTTTTTTAAGCCTTTTATCACTGATGAATGCCATATTTTTCACGACAAAATGCGTTTAATGTGCTTTTTGTTTTATAGCATTTTTTATAATACTAACAGTATTATTTGATGATCTAGAGGCTGCTTTTGGGCCTTTTATGTTGTATTAACGGTCATATACCATTATTTCTATTTATACTCACTCCAATAAATTAATTATTAACTAGCGACTTGCCTGTCAAAAATGTTAAAGCTGGGAATGCTGTTTGCCACACAATGTGATTCTCTGACACTAGAGATGTCGCGAACAGTTCGCCCGCGTACTATTCGCAGAGATTTTGGCATGTTCGCGTTCGCATCGGACGGCGAACACATGAGCTTTTCGGTTCTCCCCTATTCTTTATCATTGAGGAAACTTTGACCCTGCACCTCACAGTCAGCAGACACATTCCAGCCAATCAGCAGCATACACTCCCTTCCAGGGCCTTCCATCTGAAGGACAGCATACATTTTAGAATCATTCTGAAGCTGCATTCGTTGTGAGAGGACAGATAGTGTAGCTGCTGGAGATTTAATAGGGAAATAGATAGCCAGGCTGTGTATTTAGCTTCCACTACAGACCCGAAGGACTAAATCTAATTTCAGTTGCCTGCCTGTGTCAGGCTCACAGCTTATATTGTGCTCAGTGAAATAAAACAACACTTTTTTGACTGTAATAGATTGAATAGCAATTGCCTGCCTACAGACGTGTTTGTGAAGCCTATTGCATCTACTCTGCCAACTTTTGCCAGTGCACAGTGACACTCATATCTGGTGGCACCTTAGATTGCACGCGCAGTGTCCCAAATTTGAAGTAGGAGGTCCGACCAAGCATCTTTTTCCATCTCCCTGTTCCAAAAATCAATGCCATATACACCTCCCCTAATAGTGGACGTAACAGGGATTAAACCAATAGGAATAGTACTACTTAACAGTACACACCTTATAATAACGCAGACAGAGGCAATGCAGAGAGAGGAGTCTGAAGAAGAGGAGTCAGAGGAGGAAGGTGGCTTTGAGGAGGTGGAAGACCAAACACAGCAGGCGTCCCAGGGGGACCCTTGGTGGCTGGGTGGAAGAAGAGACCTTCAATGACATCAGTGAGGACAAGGAACGGGACATGGCTAGTTTGGTATCCAACCTTGTGCAAATGGGGAGTTTGCGGTTGTGCAAAGGGACTGTTTGCGGTTGTTTGCGGTGCATTAAACGGGGAGATTGGTCTGTTACTGTGAAGCGGGTGTAACACTTACACTACCTGATCGATACAACATCATACCTGATGTTTTAAAGCATGTTATTCCAAACAATTTAGGAATGATAGGTGATTTATGCCCTTTATGGCTTAAAACCAGACTCTGCATCAACTATGTAATTTTACGTTGGAGTTTTGCCATGGATCCCCCTCCGGCATGCCACAGTCCAGGTGTTAGTCCCCTTGAAACAACTTTCCCATCACTATTGTGGCCAGAAAGAGTCCCTGTGGGTTTTGAAATTCGCCTGCCCATTGAAGTCTATGGCGGTTCGCCGGGGTTCGCCCGTTCGCAAACATTTGATGGAAAAAATTTGATGCTTGCGACATCACTATCTGACACACTTAACCTTTTTGTTATCTACAAAGAAGTACAACAATAATACATTTTTTTATATTTTTCGCATTCAACTTTTATTTCAGCAACTGTTAAACCATATTAACCTTTCTAATTGTCATGTATGTAATAATATAACAATGGATGAAATTTGTATGAATACGTATTGTGAACCATTACATAAAGCTTTGTAACATGCATATTGGAAACAGTGGTCAACAAATTATTTTTAACAATGCTAACAATTTTAATTCTGATTTATGCATGAGTAACATAGCAATAGGTCAAGTTTGTATGAATGAGTTTTGTAAATCATTACAGAATGCTCCTTAACATGCAACCTGCAGTTGAACTACTGGTAAAGCACATAAGTATTGAATCCAGAGGAAGGCAAACATAAAAAAAAAAACATTGAAACTTAGCCAATTGTATCAAAAGAGGAAAAAAATAATTCCTTCCTGACCCCAGTAACTGGCGATCGAATTACTCCCTGGATGAATCCTGTCTATTTAATTATACATTTTCATTTTTAACAAATGATTATGCTGCTACTAACATAAACCCTTAGTAACATCCAAAAAACAACTTAATGTTAATAATGCAAACATTAATGTAATGTAATAACATTTTAAATTAAATTAGTTAAAAATATAGTGATCTTGAATATTGAATCCAGGGGAAAGCAAACCAAAAAACTCCCCAGTGAAACTTGGTCAATTGTTTCAAAGTGGGCAAAAAAAGGAATTCCTTCCTGACCCATTAACTGGTGATTGGATTACTCCCTGGATCAATACTATCTATGTAATTCAACATTTACATTTTGCAACAAATGCTCATCCTCCTACCAACATGAACCATTAATTACATACAATGAAACAACTTTTCAGTCCTTTAAAAACAGAATTTTAACATTTTACAAATATGAACGTAATGTATTAAAATTGAAACAGTAAATGTAAGAAAATGCAAGGTAACTGTTTTGTGGGGCCAATCCTGGAAAAAGTCACTTCCAAGACATTCCATTCTTGTTTTGTTTTGCATGTCAAAGTGGTTCCCTTAAAAAAAGCCCAGCAGACTTGTAATTTTGTTTATGGGATATAACCACCATTTATTGTTCTTGTTTTTGTTGTTTTTTTCACTTGTTTTTTTGTATCCTTGTAGTTATTGAAAATGGCACATAGAGTTTCCTATGTGAAATAGTGGTCCTCTACAAAGAGACCGCCAGACTTCCAAGTTCGTCCACGGGGTATGTTTTTTGCAACTTTATAGACTTTCCTTAGCGAAATACTGGTCCTCTAAAAAGAGTCCTCAAAATAAAACCACTGTTCACTATATTTGTTGTGATATTTTCTGTGAATTTGTCATACATATAAGAGCCCTGTTGCTTTTTTAATTGGGTTATTTGTAGACTTGTTTTATTGTTATTCTTTTTCTAAATTAATTTACAGTACTTCATAGTAGACAATGTTTTTTGTAAAAATTCAGTAATCATCTAATAAATCACACTGACTTTGGTTGTTTACAATATAAAATTTAATTTCCTCTGGATTCTTGCATCTTGAAAATGCAACATACAGTTGGCCATTGGCAAATACTGGTTCTTCTAAAAAGATTCCAATGGATTTAAAAGTTTGTCCTTGTGATTTATTAATGGTCATGGCAAATGCCATGATGATGGGAAGTTGTCTTCTCTGAAGTACAAAAGACAAGCTACTTTCAATTGGTGCTAAATCTATTCTTGGTATGAAAACTCTTTCACCTTTATGGGTACCATTGAGAATTTCTGCATTTATGAAATTATCTTTTAATTCTTGAACAATTAATCTGGTCCCATTATATAGTCTTTTTTGGTTTGTTTTTTTTGCAGTAACATGACAATTGCACCTTTTTTTTGCTGCAAAATATGTGGTGGCATTCCAGATGGAGTTAATGAATTAATAAATTCAGTTGAAAAGTTTGTCTGAGTTTCTTTGTCATCACCAAGTACACAATCATCACTGTGATAATGTTTTGTGGTGCATCTATTAATTTAAACATTTCATCATTCAGAAGCAATACATCTTTATTTTTGGATGTTAATATTACTTTGGCTGCAAGCTCTGCTTAATCATCGTTAGTTATTGTATTTTAGAATATAGCCAATATAATGTCCTGTTTGCAAATCATTTGCAAGGGAATTTCAACAGTATCATCAGGTAAATTATGAATTTGTTCTGTTTATCCTTCTCCAAATTTGATGAGCCACTCATTGAATTCATTTTGTCCTTCTGATCTCATATTTTGTTCTAATTTGAGGTGAGTAAAGAGTTTCCATAGTGTACTTGACTTAATACATGTTTCTACAATGTCTGTGCGATCTCTATGGACAACAACAGGTAATTTTTGCCTAAAATCTCCACCTAACAACATCACCTTTCCACCAAAAGGCAAATCATTATCCATGACTTCATGCAACAAACGGTCAATACATTGTAGTGCATGGTATGACATCATTGTAGATTCATCAATTATAATTAATTTACTTTTCTTATTTTTTTTTCTTGTAAAGATGTAATTCGAATATCCGACACTGATGTTTCCAGAATGGAAACTGGCATTTTAAATCCACTATGCACAGTTCTTCCACCTTCTAACAAATTGCAGCAATTCCAGTTGTTGCAAATGGCAGTGCTATTTGACCTTGTGATCGAACGAAACTCATCAATTAATTATATAGATACGTTTTTTTCCTGATCCACCAGGTCCATCTAGATAGAAATAACGCTCTTTGCGCAATTGATCCTCTAGTGCCCTTTTTATGGCGTTAAATGCATGCAATTGTAATGTATTTAAAGTTGAATGTTTTTCTTGTGTTTTTTGGTTTTAAAGCTGAGTATCATAGTCTTCAAAGTTTATTTCATCTATGAGTCCTGGATCTGGCAGATTAAAATTTGCACAATTTAATCCATGAGAGAGAAAGACCTCTTGAATAATTCTGCAATAGGCTCATTGTATCGTTGCAAAAAGTCTTCAGACATATTTGTTTTAAATTTGTCCCACAAACCTAATGCATTTGGAGCATTTGAGAAGATGCAAATGAATGCAAATTGTTCTCTCATCTGCCGTGTCATTTGACACAGTGCTGCTTCTTCTAGACATCTTTCCCATTCTGTATCATCAGCCAGGAGGTTTCTGTGTCGCTCAGCTAAATGAAATGTGTCATAAACTGTGTCATTAACAGTTCTCAACTGTTCAAAACTTTGTGCACCAGGAACATTTAGTAACATTCAAGAGTAAACTTAAGCAGAAACGTTCAAAGTCTCTTGGACTTACAGTGTAAATTCTAGTTATAATTTTATTTCCACAGGTTTTTCTTTTCCACTATAATCCATTAACAAAAACATAATGATATGCGATGTCAATGTATAACAATTCCTTTGCCTCCAAGTCAGTACCATTTAATTGAAACCACGCAGTTAGTGTAGTTTGTCGATGCTCACTTTGTTCCAAAGCATTTCTTTCATTGCCAACATTGAAATAAACTAAGTGTCTTTGGGGCAAATGTACAGCTTATCGATATACTGTATGTGATCGATCATGCATTTCAAATTTGAGAAGATGCCACATTGCTTCTGGCGCGCTTACATAGCGAGCATCTACATGAGATGCAAGTTCATCATGTAATAACTCACTTTGTTCTGTATTTTCTGCACTTTTGACCACTACAGTAGCTGCATCATAGCATTTATAAATATATTTGTGGACATATTAAATGGATTTGATAGAAGTGCAAGCTTCCACATTAATGTGTGCATTATACTTCATGAGCAAATGGGGATTGTATGGCACCACATATCTGTTATCAACTTTTTTTCTACTAATAATGGCATTTTGGCCTTCTGTTGTTCTATATAATGGATAGCCATCACAATGAGCATAGGTTTTGTCTCTATAATCTTTTGGAAATTCTTTAGTGCATTTTTTTTATTTTCTATACATGGTGATTGTGGATTAATATCTCCACATGGTCCATGAATCATGCAATGAATTACAATCTCATATAGTCTACCATGTATTTCTGGATCTGGTAGTTCAGCAAATATCACTGAATCCACTTTATCACCAGTATCCAATTTCTATTTCTCTTGAAGGATTATAAGCATATGTGCATGTGGAAGGCCTTTTTTTTAAATTCTATGGCATAAACATAAGCCAGACATTTGCCAAATAACTGAGTTATGGTTATGTCACATATTAAGTCAGTTAATTTGATTTTGAAGACTCTTGCCACTAAATCCGGTCTATCAGAAGCAGTTTGTCCAATTAGCAGATTCTGTACAATCTCTGACCATTGTGGATTACATCTAAATGTAATAAATAAATCTGGTTTTCCAAATTTAGTTACAATAGCCATAGCATCATTGTATCTTTTTTTGCCAGCTGCAAGCTCTCTGTTTGTAGCTACCTCAGCGACATAATCCATCAGTCAACAATACTGTTCTACACATAGTTTATCTTGTTGATATTTTATGAAATTTTAATTATTTTATATGAATCAATGATCCATTGTTGTGTCAGTTTTCCACCACATAAAATGGGATTAAATCCATCTCGAATGACAGTTTGAGACACTTTAAAATCAAGCATAGAAACATAATTTCTGACACGTACTTTCAAATTTGGATAACTGTCAAGTGGTATTTTGGGTTTCCTTCCGGCTTCCCCATTTGGGAAAAAAATGGGATATGCCACTGGATCTAAATTAGTACTTAGATATTTATGTTGATGTAAGGTTGCTCCTCATTTCTGGGATATATTCTAATAAGCCGCCATTGCCAATTTCCTCCCGGAAAGGACTCCGGGAGGCTCATTAGCGTCGGGGAGGTCTGCGAGTGCAGACCTCCGTTAGTTTTTTTTATTTTTATAGATGTTTATATGTTTATTTTATTTATTGTTTATATATTGTATTAATGTATTAATGTATTGTGTTTTTTTAACAGGGCCGCGCCGGAAGAGCTAAACAATGACGGTACATGATGGAAAGGTGAGTTGAATATTTAGAATGTATATAATGTTTATTTATTTCATGTTAATGTTTTGTACTAATTATTTTGGTTTTGTTTTACCCCTAGGTTAGTGATCTGAAACAACATCTTAAAGGTAAGTGGTCTTAATTATTTTATTTTAGATTAGAATTAGGGTCTGTGTAGTTAGGACTGTAATTTTTTTATTTTAGCTTAGAATTAGGGTCTGTGTATGTAGTTAGGATTTATTGTATATTAGATAGATAGGGGGATGTATTTGATATAGTTAGGATTTATTTTATATTAAATAGATTGTATGTTAGATAGATAGGGGGTATTTGATTTGGATTATATGTAATATATTATATGTAATGTATGTAATGTCATGTATTGTATGTAATATATTATGTGTAATATATTATATGTAATATATTATATGTAATGTATTATATGTAATGTATGTAATGTCAAGTATTGTATGTAATGTATTATGTGTAATATATTATATGTAATATATTATATGTAATATATTATATGTAATGTATGTAATGTCATGTATTGTATGTAATGTATGTAATTTATTTTATGTATGTATGTATTGTATTGTGTTTATCTGTCTTTCCTTTTCAGGTTTGTAATTTTTTTATTTTCTGTAGTGGGGAGTGGGGTTGTAATGTATTTTGTTTTCTGTACTGTAGGTTTTTTATTTTTCTGTACTGTAGGTTTTTAATTTTTCTGTACTGTAGTTGTTTTTGTTTTCTGTACTGTAGGTATTTTTGTTTTCTGTACTGTAGTTTTTTTTGTGTTCTGTAAGGTAGGTTTTTTATGTTCTGTAAGGTAGGTTTTTTTATTTTTTGTAATTAGAGTGTTGGGGAGGTTTATTAGGGGGTAGGTAGTGTAGGTAGGTAGTGTAAGTGTTAATAGATTAGTGTAGAGGCGGGTTAGTTTAGATTAAATGGTTTATTGGGGGGTATAGTGTAGTGTTTGTAGTTAGTGTCATGATGGTCCTTGAGGACCGTCATGGCACTTATGTGGTTAATGTTAGGTTGTAACAGGCCCATAATGGCAATACTATACCCTTATGGGACTGATGGGGTTAAATAGAGCCTTATGGGGGTCTGTATTGACCACCATGAGTTAATGGGTTAATTAAGGCCTTATGGTGGTCTGTATTGACCACCATGAGTTAATGGGTTAATTAAGGCCTTATGGGGGTCTGGATTGACCACCATGAGTTAATGGGTTAATTAAGGCCTTATGGTGGTGTGTATTGACCACCATGAGTTAATGGGTTAATTATGGCCTTATGGTGGTCTGGATTGACCACCATAAGTTAATGGGTTAATTAAGGCCTTATGGGGGTCTGGATTGACCACCATGAGTTAATGGGTTAATTAAGGCCATATGGTGGTCTGGATTGACCACCATGAGTTAATGGGTTAGTTAAGGCCTTATGGGGTTCTGGATTGACCACCATGAGTTAATGGGTTAATTAAGGCCTTATGGGGGTCTGGGTTGACCACCATGAGTTAATTGGTTAATTAAGGCCTTATGGTGGTCTGGATTGACCACCATGAGTTAATGGGTTAATTAAGGCCTTATGGGGGTCTGGATTGACCACCATGAGTTAATGGGTTAATTAAGGCCTTATGGTGGTCTGTATCGACCACCATGAGTTAATGGGTTAATTAAGGCCTTATGGTGGTCTGTATTGACCACCATGAGTTAATGGGTTAATTAAGGCCTTATGGGGGTCTGGATTGACCACCATGAGTTAATGGGTTAATTAAGGCCTTATGGTGGTCTGTATTGACCACCATGAGTTAATGGGTTAATTAAGGCCTTATGGTGGTCTGGATTGACCACCATGAGTTAATGGGTTAATTAAGGTCTTATGGTGGTCTGTATTGACCACTATGAGTTAATGGGTTAATTAAGGCCTTATGGTGGTCTGGATTGACCACCATGAGTTAATGGGTTAATTAAGGCCTTATGGGGGTCTGGATTGACCACCATGAGTTAATGGGTTAATTAAGGCCTTATGGGGGTCTGGATTGACCACCATGAGTTAATGGGTTAATTAAGGCCTTATGGTGGTCTGTATTGACCACCATGAGTTAATGGGTTAATTATGGCCTTATGGTGGTCTGGATTGACCACCATAAGTTAATGGGTTAATTAAGGCCTTATGGTGGTCTGGATTGACCACCATGAGTTAATGGGTTAATTAAGGCCTTATGGTGGTCTGGATTGACCACCATGAGTTAATGGGTTAATTAAGGTCTTATGGTGGTCTGTATTGACCACTATGAGTTAATGGGTTAATTAAGGCCTTATGGTGGTCTGGATTGACACCATGAGTTAATGGGTTAGTTAAGGCCTTATGGTGGCCTGTATTGACCATCATGAGTTAATGGGTTAATTAAGGCCTTATGGGGGTCTGGATTGACCACCATGAGTTAATGGGTTAATTAAGGCCTTATGGTGGTCTGGATTGACCACCATGAGTTAATGGGTTAATTAAGGCCTTATGGGGGTCTGTATTGACCACCATGAGTTCATGGGTTATTTAAGGCCTTATGGGGGTCTGGATTGACCACCATGAGTTAATGGGTTAATTAAGGCTTTATGGTGGTCTGTATTGAGCACCATGAGTTAATGGGTTAACTAAGGCCTTATGGGGGTCTGGATTGACCACCATGAGTTAATGGGTTAATTAAGGCTTTATGGTGGTCTGTATTGACCACCATGAGTTAATGGGTTAACTAAGGCCTTATGGTGGTCTGGATTGACCACCATGAATTAATGGGTTAATTAAGGCCTTATGGTGGTCTGGATTGACCACCATGAGTTAATGGGTTAATAAGGTCTTATGGTGGTCTGGATTGACCACCATGAGTTAATGGGTTAATTAAGGCCTTATGGGGGTCTGGATTGACCACCATGAGTTAATGAGTTAATTAAGGCCTGTTGGTGGTCTGGATTGACCACCATGAGTTAATGGGTTAATTAAGGCCTTATGGTGGTCTGGATTGACCACCATGAGTTAATGGGTTAACTAAGGCCTTATGGTGGTCTGTATTGACCACCATGAGTTAATGGGTTAATTAAGGCCTTATGGTGGTCTGGATTGGGGGTAATTAAAGTTGCCTGGGGTTAATATTTTTAGTGCGAGTCCTTTCAGGACCTTTACGGTCCTTTAAGGACCCGCAAGGCGGGAAATGTAAAATTGAATTGCAGCAGGGTCACGATCGGTGCCGATCAGGGACCCCAACTGCAATGGGTTTATTTGGGGACACTTCGGGTGTCCCGATGGGGACCCCCAACATAGAGGGGGGTTAATTTTAGGTGCCGCGGCCGGGATTGGGTAATAGTGTGCCGCGGCCCCTTTAAGGAGCCGCGGCGGGGAATTTAAAAGTTTTAAATGCAGCGGGGGCCTGATCGGTGCTGATCGGGGACCCCCGCTGCAAGGGGTTAATGTGGGGGTGCTGCAGGGGTCCCGATAGAGACCCCTGCAGCATGGGGATGTGTATAGGGTGCAGGGGGGAGCCTCACACTGCTGTTTCTGGCTGTTCCGAGGCAGCATGTAGAGGCTTTATGATCCCTTGCGGGCACTTTTTGTGCCCATAGGGATTCTTACGATATGCGAGAATCATGCGTAGATTTAAGGCTACGTAGCTCTCTCGGAGCCTATTCTCTGCCATTTTTTCGCAGTCATATCGCAAAGCAGGCTGCGAGAGATTCGGTACTCGCAAACAGCAGAAAAACTGCCTTTTGCGAGCACCGAGAGAACTACGTGGGATAATTTAATAGGGCCCTTGGTTAGTTCAATATGGGAATATTACAATACCTAACTGACTGGATAACAATCTATTTTAAGACAATCTATATGTTGTTAGTTCAATATATCAATCAATAAACATTGTATATAATCTTATACAGTTTGGTTAACAATTTATTTTAAAGCAATAAGAAGTATATGAAATCTTATCAAACTTGGATTAACAATCTATTTTCATATAGTCTTTATTTGGCTAATTCAATACAGAGATGATAATCAGAGTATAAAGTCTTATCAAACTTGGATAAACAATCAAATGTCTATTCTTTACAATATATGTGGTATTAATTCTCAGTGATATAATGTGTTAACCCATGAATAGCACACTCAGGTTTAAGACCTACATAGCAAAGCAATATACTACTTAGGTTATAATGAATATAAAGCAGGCTAAATAACTTTTGTATATTGTTATTAGGATATTTAATTTGTGTTATAGTAAAGAATGTATGTGTTGAGAATTGCTAAGTAGCTTTTGAGTATATGCGTATTTTAATAATTGGTTTTGTAACAGAGTTAAATGGTTATATAAGATTGAATAAGGTTAATCAGACTGTAGTAGGGGGTATGGCACAGATTTAAATATATTGATTAACACCTACAATTCCAGAATGCAGGTGCTAATGAGTCTTTGTTCGGTGACCACTACCAAAAAGGGAAAAGAAGGATTGCAGTATATTAAACTATTTTAACTCTACTGCAAATTAAAAAGTTAAACAAGTTTATATATTACCATGTATAGGATTTCAGGGTAACACCTGTCTCATTTTAGGTTCCCTTCTCAAGATAGTCTGAAGTAATCCCTTTTTGTGTTATTGGGTTATTTTCTTTTTAGGAAGAGTTGGGATAGAGTTTGTATATATATAGTAAGATATCTTAGAGAAAATAAAAGGGGGGCATACGTTTATGCCAGAGAGTGACAGACAGAAATTAGCCCAGAGAAATAGACCAGAAAAGACCAGACAACGAGGTAAGACCAGAAAAGACCCTGATCCCTCTCTATTCCTATTAGATAAACTGTTTCTTCCCCATCGTCACAAGGTTGTTTCCACCAATTACAATAGGTTACTCCCTGTTTGCATGTATAGGCATAATTATAATGTGTCTACATAATATGGTGGATGCAAATATTGTGGTGTGGTGTATGATGTTCTCCCCACCGGGGAGCAGTCTGGGCACATGCATTAAAATTAATTTACTAAGAAATATATGTGACTTGTGTCCCATATTGTGTTAGACACTAGGCAATTGTGTGTTTATCTACACTTGTTGTAACAGTTTCAGTTAGAACAATTGGGAACTTAAATAAGATGCGTATGTCTCAGCACACATTATTTTAATGTTTCATGTTGAAGATCTTCTCACCCATTGACATATTTTGAATTGGCTTGAGTCTCGTTTGAGGGACTTGTTTACTAGAATAGAAATATGAACATACTAGGAAAAGGATTTAACCCCTCACATGTTAAAAGAGTATACCATAAGTGACTCAGTGTTTACAGTGATAACAGCAAGACCAACGGACAACCATATAATGTAAATAATATATAGATATAACCTCTTTCTTTACCCAACAAAATTCAGGACAACAGGTTGCATAAAGAATTTAATGAGCAAAAAACAGGATAAACAAAGCATAGTGTGTATCCCTTTAATTAAAAAGTCCAATGCTTTTTATCAGTTCATGTACAGAAACAACAGCTGAATTAAGCACTGAAGGCAGACTGTCAATGCTGCAGATATTGCAGCAATAGCAAAGGTCCTCATGAACAGACTGGCAGCTGATGAGTGCTGGTACTGAGAAGAGTAGTAGGTGCAGGCAGGAACCCCTGCCAGACAGGAACAGAAGCAGCAGAGCAGGACACAGGACACTGACCTGCAGCAGGATAGCACACCTGAGTCTTAAAACTGGCACTTTAGTGTGATCTCAGCTGGATCTTAAAGGTCTTACTTCATATGTATTGGCTGAGCCCCACCACTGGTCAGTGTCCAAGGGGTGGAGTCATTATACACATAAGCCCAACTTTCCTAGATCTCCCTTGCAGCCTACTTAGTCTGTGAGTCACTAGAGGCCATGGATTGTCAGGAACAATCTGTGAGGCCTTTGTTTTACTTATGCACAATAGATATTCCCCCAAGTAGTCTACATTATCAAGAATGCATCATCTACAATATCATGATTACAGTTTTAGTGTTTGGATTGGGATACAGAATGATGCATTGTACCCAAAAGCCTTTGAATATTATCAAATTAATAATGAATTATGAACTGAATAAATCTAGAATGGATATTGTCGGTTGCTGCCCATTCTTTCCTGAGTCATTAATATAATACACATTAATCTTTCTGCCCTGTATCCTTGTACTTTTTTATTTACATTTTGTTTTGCGTTATATTTTACTAAGACACATTTCCTTCTTTATAAGAGTATGGGCAGTTGATTCAAGATGATCATATAGTTCTATAGTATACACCTTATTGTCATGGCCATTGAACAGAGCTTCCAATGAGTACACTTTGTTGGAGTTGCTCTGTTGAAGCACAAACACAGAAAGTCCAACCTCAGTGTTGTTGGTAACTAAGCCGCAACCCATCACTTTGCCACTTTCTTAACATTTAAGAAATTTAAATGCTTTTTTATTTATTTATTTATTGAAATCAAATTATGGAAAAATTAAGCTATAACTCCAGGTAGCATTTATTTGAATATACATACATAAATGACCACAGAATTATTTATTGTTATAGTTTGCTCTTTTTATGAGTTCAACTTCATGATGTGCAAAATTATTTTAGAAACAATTTTTTTTCTTAGCTTGAGATTTTTCTTCTAGCATGACTGGCCACCTGAGGAGAAGGTCAGTGGCTCTTTAAATTCTTTCTGCCTTCTTGATCTTCTGGAAGAAGGGTTATGAAGTTTTCTGAGTTTTCTGTGACCTGAAGTGATAATACTTGGATGTCTCCATTTTTTGTTGTTTCATCAATGATTCTAAAATACACAATTAACATATACAAGGTCATTAACTGGGGCTTTTGTTTCTAGGATTGAAGATTCAGGGGTAATTCTTTTAGCTACTATTCTTCTATTAGATTGTCAATGTTGACCTTCTTGTTGGCTGAACCTAATTGTATAACAGGAAACAAAGGCTTTTTACCAAATGCAACGTCTTGTTTTCTTCACAATACTATCAGAAATGAAAGTGATGTATATGCAGTTTAACTCAGCCAATATATAGCAGCATATTCATTTTTTGGCAGGTATGGGGCTTCAAGCTTCACTGTTTAAATACCTTGCAGTATGCAGCAGCCTACAAGAATATAAACAACCTTGCAATATACCTTGTTAAAAACAAACTTTCACAGTTAAATCTTACTTGTAAATCAACATTTTTCCATTTCTGATCAGACATCTTTCTTTCTTCTCCACTCAAAATACAAAGGCTGAGAGTGCATATCTGATTGCAAACTGCCACAAAATTGATAGGGAAATTTTTGTAAATTACTCTGAACCATTTAAGATGGAATTTATAATTTAGCACAAGCACTTTGATAAGGATTTTTTTTATCACAGACAGGACTATCACAAAAGCTGTCAATGTCCAGCCTAGAGTAACAGATTACTCATCAACTCCTATGTACAGTATTGGATATTACAGTGGTCTTTTAAGCACTGTCAGGTTACTAATGTAAAGGATGGCAGCATGCATGACATTAAACAAGAAGAAATAGGTTCCTGAAGCTGTGATACTGTCTGATGGCTTGTTCGAAGTAAGTGGTAAAAATGTTACATGAAAATGACAGTGAGGAGAATACAAACAATTACATAATTACATAAACCAAGTTATAATGTTTATATAACGCAAACATTGAAGAAAAATTCCCTTTAATCCGTAGTTGCCTTTAAAATGTTCATTGTGAAAAAGCTTTATATAAATAGTGTTTGCTATAATTTTTGCTACATTTTATTAGAGTTCAAACAATTAGTTCTTCACTATCTAAAGAAAGCTTGTGACATTGTTACGCTTCCAATGTTATAATTAGGAAAAGCCATTTGCCCATACCCTAAGAGCAGCAAATAGCTCCGGCAAAACAGGGTTGGACTGCTAAAAACTTCAAATAATGACATCTTATTTTTGCATTTATTTTTTATTTTGGAAGATATCTCCCTCCCAAACATTATTGAGTCCTTTAATATATATGTGGCTTTCTAGCATGTTATCCTTCTCCCGTCTGTCCTCTCATCTACAGTATATATATTTAGGCTATGAAATATTTTCATGTCATGCACTTTAAAACTAGTGTTTCTCAACAGCTAGTCATAGGACCTTATCTGCTGATCCCCAGGGACAAAGAGGGATGACAAGATTCTAATTGATTAAACTCTGTTGAGCCAAACTGTTTGTTGCCCTATTATGTTGCATTTGTATTTCTACTTGTCTTAGAATTTGTTTGTAATTTGACAATTATACCCTCTCTACATCACTGTAAATGGACAGAGACTGTAGGCACGGGACCACTTCATATACTTGAGCAGTACTCTTTCTTGAGCAGTGTCAATCAATGCAGAAGTAAACTTCGGCAGATTACAATCCAACACTTGGGAATGCCTAGATATCAGCCTACAAACGCAGCTTAAGGGAAACCGATTAGTGGTGCTTCCAACTCTGCTGTATGTGTGTGAGACGTGGACTGGAGTCATGCATGACAACTCAATCACTTCCACATCTCCTATCTACTCAAGCCTCTGAGAATTAGATGACAGAACAAAGTGCCAGATACTGAAGTCCTTTTCAGAGCCAGTCTACCAGAATGTTGTAAGAATGTCAGATGAGTCCATCCCCAAACAGCTCTTCTACGGAGAACTCACTCAGGGAAAGTGCTCTCATTAAGGGCAAAATAAGAGGTTCAAGAACAAGCTGAAGGGCACTTTGAAGTCCCTCAAGCTCAATACCTCCACTTTGAAAACTCTCGTACTGAGCTGTCGAGCATGGAACAACCTTATTCACAAAGGCTGCAAATCTCAGTCTGTTGAAAAGGTTCGGTATCTCAAATCGGTTATCAGGCCAAAAGAGGTTGAGAATGATGGCTGCAAACAACACCATTTTAGTCACCCCGTCTAAATTATTTCTAATTTAATATCCTCTTGGAGGTGGATATGTATATATATATATATATATATATATATATATATATATATATATACAGTTGCAAGCAAAAGTACGTGAACCCTTTGGAATGATATGGATTTCTGCACAAATTGGTCATAAAATGTGATCTGATCTTCATCTAAGTCACAACAATAGACAATCACACTCTGCTTAAACTAATAACACACAAAGAATTAAATGTTACCATGTTGTTATTGAACACACCATGTAAACATTCACAGTGCAGGTGGAAAAAGTATGTGAACCCCTAGACTAATGACATCTCCAAAAGCTAATTGGAGTGAGGTGTCAGCCAACTGGAGTCCAATCAATGAGATGAGATTGGAGGTGTTGGTTACAGCTGCCCTGTCCTATAAAAAACACACACCAGTTCTGGGTTTGCTTTTCACTGGAAGCATTGCCTGATGTAAATGATGCCTCACACAAAAGAGCTCTCAGAAGACCTACGATTAAGAATTGTTGACTTGCATAAAGCTGGAAAGGGTTATAAAAGTATCTCCAAAAGCCTTGCTGTTCATCAGTCCACGGTAAGACAAATTGTCTATAAATGGAGAAAGTTCAGCACTGCTGCTACTCTCCCTAGGAGTGGCCATCCTGTAAAGATGACTGCAAGAGCACAGCGCAGACTGCTCAATGAGATGAAGAAGAATCCTAGAGTGTCAGCTAAAGACTTACAAAAGTCTCTGGCATATGCTAACATCCCTGTTAGCGAATTTACGATATGTAAAACACTAAACAAGAATGGATTTCATGGGAGGATACCACAGAGGAAGCCACTGCATTGCTGCACGTTTACAGTTTGCAGAAGAGCACCTGGATGTTCCCCAGCAGTACTGGCAAAATATTCTGTGGACAGATGAAACTAAAGTTGAGTTGTTTGGAAGAAACACACAACACTATGTGTGGAGAAAAAGAGGCACAGAACACCAACATCAAAACCTCATCATAACTGTGAAGTATGGTGGTGGGGGCATCATGGTTTGGGGCTGCTTTGCTGCGTCAGGGCCTGGACGGATTGCTATCATCGAAGGAAAAATGAATTCCCAAGTTTATGAAGACATTTTGCAGGATAACTTAAGGCCATCTGTCCACTAGCTGAAGCTCAACAGAAGATGGGTGTTACAACAGGACAACGACCCAAAGCATAGAAGTAAATTAACAACAGAATGGGTTAAACAGAAGAAAATACGCCTTCTGAAGTGGCCCAGTCAGAGTCCTGACCTCAACCCGATTGAGATGTTGTGGCATGACCTCAAGAAAGCGATTCACACCAGACATCCCAAGAATATTGCTGAACTGAAACAGTTCTGTAAAGAGAAATGGTCAAGAATTACTCCTGACTGTTGTGCACATCTGATCTGCAAATACAGGAAACGTTTGGTTGTAGTTATTGCTGCCAAAGGAGGTTCAACCAGTTATTAAATCCAAGGGTTCACATACTTTTTCCACCTGCACTGTGAATGTTTACATGGTGTGTTGAATAAAAACATGGCAACATTTAATACTTTGTGTGTTATTTGTTTAAACAGACTGTGATTGTCTATTGTTGTGACAGATGAAGATCAGATCACATTTTTTGACCAATTTGTGCAGAAATCCATATCATTCCAAAGGGTTCACATACTTTTGCTGGCAACTGTATATATATATATATTGCAATATGCATATATAGATACAAATATACGCTATACGCTATACATTATGATAGATACAATATCAGATTAACCACCCTGGCGGTTTGGTCGTGTCAGTGCCCCCGAGTGTTAAAGCGGTAAACTACACTTGGGGGTGCTGACGCAGCCAGACCGCCTTGCTCCGCACCCTGCGTCACTACGCTCTCAGGGATGTCGGCGTCGGAGGAGGAAAGCGTTTGATCCCGAGCATGGCTCGGGTTGCCGCTTTAGGTAATGAAAATTAACCCCAAGCCACCATTCGGATTACTGCTAAGGTAAACAGATGAGATTGTCAGCTGACTGAAAGATGCCCTCATATATCATGATACAGAGTACATCTCATGCAGTTGTATGCCAAATGTATATTGATACAGAACGTCTCTCTCTGAGAATGAGATATACATTTTTAACTAGTAATTTGATCTGTGTGCCTTGGAAGCTGTGACTGATGTTTTAATGTTTATCTTCCACTAATATTCACTTTGATATAGGCCTTCTGCAGTGAATATATAAAATGAGACAAACCTGTGTAGTAATGACAAAATAAATGATTTCATGTATTACTCTACAGTGATGTCTCAAGGTTTTCTTCCACCAAATATACCGTATATACTTAAGTATAAGCCGAGTTTTTCAGCCCTTTTTTTGAAGGCTAAAAAGGGCCCCCTCTGCTTATACTCGGGTCACTCCCCCCCTCCCCATGTCCATCTAACCCCCCCCCCCCCGTGTCTCTCTACCCCCCTTGTGTCTCTCAACCCCCTCCGTGTCTCTCTACGCCCCCGTGTCTCTCTAACCCCCTTGTGTCTCTTTCCATCCCCCCTCCTCGTCCTCAACCCCCCATCTCATTCTAACCCCCCCTCCTCATTCTAAACCCCCCTCCTCACTTTACCCCTCTAAATACCTCCCCCTCTCCCTTTCCTCTCACTTACCTTCATCTGCAGCTTCTCCTCCAAGGATGAGGATGGGGGGTTGAGGAAGGAGGTTGAGGAGGGGGGTTGAGGAGGGGATTGAGGATGGGGTTGAGGATGGGGGGGTTGAGGAGGGAGGTGGAGGATGAGGAGGGAGGATGAGGAGGGAGGTTGAGGATGAGGAGGGGGGTTGAGGAGGGAGGTTGAGGATGAGGAGGGAGGTTGAGGAGGGGGGTTGAGGTTGAGGAGGGAGGTTGAGGAGGGGGTTGAGGATGAGGAGGGGGGTTGAGATTGAGCAGGAGGTTTGAGGAGGGGGTTGAGGATGAGGATCTGGGGGTTGAGGAGGGAGGTTGAGGAGGGGGGGTTGAGGAGGGAGGTTGAGGATGAGGAGGGAGGATGAGGAGGGAGGTTGAGGATGAGGAGGGGGGTTGAGGAGGGAGGTTGAGGATGAGGTGGAAGGTTAAGGATGAGGAGGGAGGTTGAGGAGGGAGGTTGAGGAGGGGGGTTGAGGATGGGGGGGTTGAGGAGGGAGGTTGAGGATGAGGAGGGAGGTTGAGGATGAGGAGGAAGGTTGAGGATGAGGAGGGGGGTTGAGGTTGAGGAAGGAGGTTGAGGAGGGGGTTGAGGATGAGGAGGGGGGTTGAGGTTGAAGAGGGGGGTTGAGAAGGGGGTTGAGGAGGGGGTTGATGATGGGGGGTTGAGGTGGGAGGTTGAGGAGGGGGGGTTGAGGAGGGAGGTTGAGGATGAGGAGGGAGGATGAGGAGGGAGGTTGAGGATGAGGGTTGAGGAGGGAGGTTGAGGATGAGGTGGAAGGTTAAGGATGAGGAGGGAGGTTGAGGAGGGGGTTGAGGATGAGGAGGGGGGTTGAGGTTGAGGAGGGGGTTGAGGATGAGGAGGGGGTTGAGGAGGGGGTTGAGGATGGGGAGGGAGGTCGAGTAGGGGGTGGAGGATGAGGAGGGAAGTTGAGGTTGAGGAGGGGGTTGAGGATGAGGAGGGGGGTTGAGGTTGAGGAGGGGGTTGAGGATGAGGAGGGGGGTTAAGGAGGGGGTTGAGGATGAGGAGGGGGTTGAGGAGTGAAGTTGAGAATGAGAAGGGGGGTTGAGGAGGGAGGTTGAGAATGAGGAGGGGGGTTGAGCGGGGTGATAAGGGAGGGGGGGGAGATACACAGGGAAGGGAGAGGGGGGAAGAGACACAGGGAAGGGAGAGGGGGGAAGAGACACAAGGAAGGGAGAGGGGTGAAGAGACACAGGGGAGGGAGAGGGGAGAAGAGGTACAGGGGAGAGAGAGGGGGGACACAAGAAAAGGGCACACAAGAGGGGGACACAGAGGGCACAAGAGGGACACAGGGGGCAGCACATTTCCCACCCTCAGCTTATACTCAAGTCACTCATTTTTCCCAGTATTTTGTGGTAAAATAGGTGCCTCGGCTTATACTCGGGTCGGCTTATACTCGAGTATATACGGTAATTTCGAGATTCATTGGCTTACTTTTGAATGACCACTGTAGACCATATTTATGTAATACTCTTGACTACATGAACTTGATAATGGGTATCTTACAACCAAATTTACAAACAAATTTCAGCCTCTAATTCTATTTGCAGTTATTCTTTACCATGCACTACTATTTGCATTTTCAGTAGGTTGTGACCTTGTAATCTAATCACATCTCTATTAGTCCTATTAAAACGCTAGCACTTTAAACTGCCACATTTCCAACGTGCATTCTAATTAAAAAAAATTCTATTATTAAATTTGGAAATTATAGGGGATATGAGATGGTGGCGGTAGGATTAGAAAAACTGGAGTGAAAAATAATCAGTTGATATTTATCAAAAGTTAGCAAATTCCAAGGACATTATGTGGAAATAAAGACAAGAGACCCTGTATTAATACCAGTGTTGAGCATGTGCTTATATACAGTAGATTGCTTGCCATACATGTGGGAGGGTTGGAGTGATCTTCAAAGAGAAATACAATCTACCTTATTACTTGTGGAGAACCATGCAACAATGTTCTCCTATAGTCTAAATCGGTGCCAAGTTGTAAAACAGATCAAATATTTAGTTGATGACTTTTACATTGGTTGTTGACTTGAACATGAGGCTTGTCTAAGTAGTTGATGTAAGAGAGAGAACAACAACTTGTTACTGGTATGTGATAAATATTTTCAGGCAGCCGAGACTCTTGATTGGAGAATAACATGTTAAAAGTTAAAAAGTTAATGGAGGCTGTTATGTTGGTGGTTGCCAAACATGAGGTGGAGTCATGGAAGAGTGGTAGCTATTATAGAGTGGATATAAAAAGTCTACACACCCCTGTTAAAATGTCAGGTTTCTGTGCTGTAAAAAAATGAGACAAAGATAAATCATTTCAGAACTTTTTCCACCTTTAATGTGACCTATAAACTGTACAACTCAATTGAAAAACAAACTGAAATCTTTTAGGTGGAGGGAGGAAGAAAAAAGAAAGAAAAATAATGTGGTTGCATAAGTCTGCACACTCTCTTATAACTGGGGATGTAGCTGTGTTCAGAATTAAGCATTTACATTCCAAATCGTGTTAAATAGGAGTCGGCATACACCTGCCATCATTTAAAGTTCCTCTGATTAACCCCAAATATAGTTCAGCTGCTCTAGTTGGTCTTTCCGGAAATTTTCTTAGTCGCATCCCACAGCAAAAGCCATGGTCCACAGAGAGCTTCGAAAGCATCAGAGGGATCTCATTGTTAAAAGTTATCAGTCAGGAGAAGGGTACAAAAGAATTTCCAAGGCATTAGATATACAATGGAACACAGTGAACACAGTCATCATCAAGTGGAGAAAATATGGCACAACAGTGACATTACCAAGAACTGGAGCTCCCTCCAAAATTGATGAAAAGACAAGAAGAAAACTGGTCTGGGAGGCTACCAAGAGGCCTACAGCAACATTAAAGGAGCTGCAGGAATATCTGGCAAGTACTGGCTGTGTGGTACATGTGACAACAATCTCCTGTATTCTTCATATGTCTGGGGCTATGGGGTAGAGTGGCAAGATGAAAGCCTTTTCTTACGAAGAAAAACATCCAAGCCAGGCTACATTTTGCAAAAACACTACTGAAGTCTCCCAAAAGCATGTGGGAAAAGCTATTATGGTCTGATGAAACCTAGGTTGTACTTTTTGGCCATAATTCCAAAAGATATGTATGGCGCAAAAACAACACTGCACACCACCAACAGAACACCATACCCAAAGTGAAGCATGGTGGTGGCAGCATCATGCTTTGGGGCTGTTTTTCTTCAGCTGGAACTGTGGCCTTAGTTAAGATAGAGGGAATTATGAACAGTTCCAAATACCAGTCAATATTGGCACAAAACCTTCAGGCTTCTGCTAGAAAGCTGAACATGAAGAGGAACTTCATTTTTCAGCATGACAATGACCCAAAGCATACATCCAAATCAACAAAGGAATGGCTTCACCAGAAGAAGATTACAGTTTTGGAATGGCCCAGCCAGAGCCCAGACCTGAATCCGATTGAAAATCTGTGAGGTGATCTGAAGAGGGCTGTGCACAGGAGATGCCCTCGCAATCTGACAGATTGTTTTTGCAAAGAGTGGGAAAATCTTGCCAAGTCAAACTGTGCCATGCTGATAGACTCATACCCCAAAAGACTGAGTGCTGTAATAAAATCAAAAGGTGCTTCAACAAAGTATTAGTTTAAGGGTGTGCATACTTATGCAACCATATTATTTTATTTTTATATTTTTTCTTCCCTCTACCTAAAAGATTTCAGTTTGTTTTTCAATTGAGTTGTACAGTTTATAGGTCACATTAAAGGTGGAAAAAGTTCTGAAATGATTTATTTTTTACAGCACAGAAACCTGACATTTTAACAGGGGTGTGTAGACTTTTTATATCCACTGTAGATCAAACTGGGGATCCAATTCTGCTAAAGAGTCAAATTCAATATATAAAGGTACATTAAACGCAGAGAACTCAATAACAGCACAACGAAAGCACATACAACCTTCCTCATGTATGGATAGAACAGATGCCATTTTGAGCTGCACCATTCCTACCACGGTTGTCACTAAGTGCATCAATCTTGGGCACCCTTGATTCATTCTCCTTTGGATGAAGCACCATGTGCCTGAAGCTGACAACACCATTTCTGATTGACACACTGTGTGTCTGTGACAATGAGTAGCGACTCGTAGATCATCAACACCTTGGGATGAAGATAGTGGAAAGACGAAGCCATACAGAGACTAAGGCCCTCATTCAATACCAAGCCCGTAATAACAATGCCTGTGTGTTTAAGTCTGCGGGTTAAAAATTTGTTACAATTACAGATGCATTCAACTGACTCAAGCCCGCAATTACAAGGGCTAAGGTCTAAAACCGTAAACCATGAACCCATATGTAGCATTTCAAGGCATGATCATGATCAATTAAGCCTGTAAGTTACAATTTAGACAGAGCCAATTGTAAATGAGACCGTCATCATGATGTCAGTAAAACATGGAGTTTAGACTACAATTAATTAGTGTTTAGAAGTACTATCTGCAATCAGACTCGCAATCCAGAAATGTAGAAATCAATAAAAATTAATAAATAAATTGGTTTAGTCCATGTGAGTGGCCTGATATGCATTAACTCCTTGATTCCTGTGATCAAAACAACACGGTAATAAAACGTAAAAAACAAAAAAAATTATTGCAGATTTGCGAGCTTGAGACTTTTGTGCGATTAATTCTAGTGTTTTTCATTGCTTTCCCAATATTTTTAAGTACATTAGTGTGTTATTTTGCTTTTACAGTTTTAAGAATGGGTGTTTAACTCACCTGCAAGTCCTATCTAGTACTCGTAGAAATGTTTGATGCACTTGCCATTTGCGGGTTTAAAGGCAATTCCGGGGTTGTTGAGTTGTTGCAATTGAATATGGATTTTGCGTTTTTAGCACTGGTAACCTTTGCATCCTTGAAACATCAGAGGAGGAGATAGGACGGAGGTACGATTTTGACAACTGCAGGGATTTTGAACCTGTAACTCGCAAATCGATTGTGGGTAGCTAGAACAGGACAATTGATTACATTGTAGGCTCCAGTAATTACAATTTGGCCAATTGAATGGGGTCCTTTGTTTCTGGGTCATTTCAGTAGGACAGTTTGTGGTATATTTGTATTAAGTCCTTTTTATATTTTTCATCTCAAGGCCACGTGAAAGGCAGGTACTGAATGTAATGTACCAATGGAATAAGCGGTAGCATGTGACACTGTTGTTTAGAGACCAATTATGTATGCCTCCCACCAAGCTCTCACAATTTTGTTAGTGAATGGCTCAGCCTTATCAGCGAAGATAGTGCCAGGCTCAGATGTACAAACTTACAAACAAAGAGCTCTGCTGGGGTTGTATCTTGTATATGATTGGCAAGCATACTCTTTTTAGGTTGTTGTTAAGGCTAGATGTGGAGGGCTAATTGAAAGACAGATTCTGTCTCTAACACATCCAGTATGCATTTTGTTTGTTCAGAAGACATCCTCTTCTTCTTGTGGCAATCCATATTACTACAGTTTTCAGTATTAACAACCTCATTAAATTGGAGGCCAGTAAGTGCAACGTGAGGCCTGCAACAGCTGCGTGCTTGAAATTCCTCTGTGTTACTGGGCTATTAAATTGGAAGGGGGTTGCGAACAACGGGCTTGAGACGCAAATCCGTGAACTATCGGAAGCTTAGCGGGCTAGAACGTAATCAATTAAGCAAGTCTGTAGTTACAGGTTTAGATGGAGTCAATAGAAACAGAGATAGTCAGCATTGCGCCACAATAAAATGGAGGATTCATTTCAAAGTCTTAAGGGGTTCAACTATGATCTACGAGAGAACCCACATTCCAGTCATAATGCAATAATAATAAAGCCGCAAATATGATATTCTATCTCATGCAAATTACAGTATATGTATTAACACATTGATTGCCAGGATCGATATAACACAAAATATATACATGAAATGAAGTATTTTTCTGAGCCGATTTGCGGGCTTGAGAATGTTGTGCTATTAATTCTAAGACCTAACATCACTTTCACTTTTAATAAAAGTACAGTAGTGAGTTTTTATTTAACTTCCAAGGTCTACGTATTGGACTTTACCCCCCTTGGGAGTCCATCTCGAGCACAGCTTGGGCTTTGGGCTTCATTTGCGTGTTACGGGCTTGCTCGCGTGTGACTTCTTTGCAATTTAATAGACATATTGAACAAGTAGTGGTTACGGGCTTCACGGATCAAAGGATTTACAAACGTGAAATTCACCGTTGCTCAACATGTAGGCTTTACTCTGCCTTGCTGCGGTTTAACTGGCAAATCGTCTGCGGGCTGCGTTACAGGGCTAATTTAATAGCAAATTTCTCTAATATCTAAGTTACGGGCTACGTTGTAACACGTAGCCTTAATTTAATGAGGCTGTAAGTGGGGTAAAAGCAGAGCATTAAAGAAGCAGCAAAGAGGAATATTTTTTAGTCTCACCATCTGTTGTTGCACGTAGAGCGCAGGTAAGTGATTGTTCCTTCTCATAGGCCATCGCCACATGGATTTCTTTCTCTATAGCTTGTTTGAGCTATTTAAATCACATATATAGTTGTGAGCGTACGAGTTGTTGCTAACGCTTGCGCGCTCGTGTAGCGAGCCCGTGGCTCGCTGAGCGAGCCGCAGCCCTTGCATAGCGAGGGCTGCGGGCGAGGGCCTCAGTTGCTGGCAAGGAGCGCCGACCCTCGCAAAATTTACGTTCAAACGCAAACAACCACACAACAACCGCGACCACGCAAACAACACAACACACCAACTACGACCCTTGCAAACTTTACCTCGCAACGCAAACAACATACGAGACACGTTAACACACATTACGACCTCGCAACACTCGGACGCAACTGGCGAACATGAAAAAATTCAAAAAACAATACACACAGCACATACATAAAAAGCTTACCTACAGTAAAAGGGAGCATCCAGGACCTCAAAAAAGCAACTTACACCTTCATTTAACTCAAAATAAAACAGATTAGACACTAAAAAATTCTGTAAGCGAGAGAAAAAATGGCCGCCGAACAAAACGAAAACGAGGCTACAAACGCAAACAACATACGAGACACGTTAGCACACATTACGACCTCGCAAAAATCGGCTGCAACTCGCGAACATGAAAAAATTTATAACACAATAAATACACACAGCACATACATAAAAACCTTACCTACAGCAAGAGGGAGCATCCAGGACCTCAAAAAAGCAACTTACACCTTCATTTAACTCAAAATAAAAGAGTTTAGACACTAAAAAATTCTGTAAGCGAGAGAAAAAATGGCTGCCAAACAAAACAAAAACGAGGCTACAGCACTCTAAATACACAAAACACCACAAGAAACTGGCAAAACACCACAAGAAACTCGCAAAACACCACAAAATTTGAAAGATTTTTTTAGATCAATTAAATACACTGTAATGCAGGCACATGTGAAATCTAGCATAATCATGGTATTAGTATTATTATAGTTTATTTATAACGCTTGACATAGTCCATAGCGCTGTACATAAATTAGGTTCAGACAATGATAAATACAGATTAACATTTAGCAAAGGAAGGAGGGCCCTGTCTTTGAGCTAGGAATCCAATGTCCATGGTGAATTCCCATAGTACTTAGGATCGAAACTCGCAGACTTAAAGTGTCATGTTAATAAAAGCCTTTGAATAAAATTTCTTTAAATTTCAATATAATTATATGTTAATTATAAAAAATTATATCATGCAAATTATAGGCATCTAGCTTGCCTTCTTTGACCTAGTCTTGCATGATCACTGGCTGTTGTATTGTTTATTTTAGGGAGGACACTACCCAGCAGCACCACAGTACACAAGAAATGTAATAATTACACTTACATTTAACAAAATTATATTTAACAGTTTTAATTAACATGGTACTTTACTATGATTTAAAAAAATGCCTGCTTTACAGTGTCTATTTAAATAGAGTGAGTTTTTACTCTTCTTATAGCTGAATCCACACAGGGGTTAATAGACTCAAACCCTAATGGTAGCCACTTGTGCCAAGACAAGCTCAATCTTATCACAAGATGCAGATTTACAAAAAAAGTATTATCTGGTGGTGTTCTTCCCCTGCCATCTTAGTGTATTTGAGCCCTTATGTCACTTACTGAGATTTACAGGTAAAACTATATGAATAATCCTAAGAATCTCTTTGGGTTCCCTGGTGGTCCAGTGGTTAGCATTCAGTGCTTTCACCACTGTGACCTGGGTTAGATTCCAGTCAGTGAACCAAGAGGTCACAGCACCCTGTAGCCAAGTAGGGTTGGGCCTGGTCAGTACTTGGGTGGGAGACCACCTAGGAATACCAGGTGCTGTATGTCTCTGCCATGAAAACCAAGTGGATCAGCAAGGTGTGTTGCGGTCCATGAGGTCACGCAGAGTTGGACATGCCTGAGCAATGCAAACAAGAATCTCTTTATCTATCTTTGGGTCTTGACCTTCACATATGATGCACCAATGTACTGGACAGACCTGCCATATGCAATCAGAGCATGACATGTTTGAATATATACTACTGATACTTGTGTTCACCTAGAACAGGGGTAGGAAAGTTCGGTCCTGGAGAGCCACACTCAGGCTAGATTTGAGGATATCTCTGCTGCGTACAGGCAAGACTATCGCTTCTCCAGTCATCCTAATTGACTCACCTGTGCACATAAAGGAAATCCTCATATGCAGGCCTGTGTGTGTCTTGCCTACCCTGACCTAGACTTCTAGACCCGTAGCCTTGGAATGTCTCTGCCCACCGTCACTATGATCCTCTCTTTTGATTTTAATACTAAAGTTTAACTCTTATACTGTTTTCTATGCTGATTGTTAAGCCCTTTGAAATGTGCTATATATATATATAAAATATTAATAATATTCATTTTCCATTATTATTAGACTATATTTGTATTACAGCACATGCAATCTCCAGCTAGTACAGAACATTACGCTTGTTAAACAGCAGGCAGAAAATTCATTAACTGGCCAGAGAAAGCACATTATCTATCAACATATGTATGAAACATAAGGACAATTGTAATCAACGGGAGGTAGATGTTTTAATTAGGCATTAGTGATTTGTAATATTCCTATTCAATAATTAAAAAAGCAACATTCAATAGTAAACTTACTTTCAAACATCAGTTTCTAAGTCTCCAGCTGAACTGATATATGGTATTTGTTTATGTAGCTGATCCTGGGTTTCTACTTTTGGTATAACTTTCAATGCTTTTATTAAAAAGTACACAATGAAAGAAAATAATTATACTAATTATTAGCAGGAGATCCTGGACTTTTACTATTTGTTTAATGTGCAATCATATTTCTGAGTTTGTTAAAAATACATATAGAAAGAAAAACATATTTTTATTTTTTTTAACTTGATTTATTGCATGAAATATTCCAATGTAAAGATGAACGTATCTGTAAAATATGTTCACAATGTAAGTTGCCTTCATTTATGAATCAAGTTGATTCTATAATAAGTTGCATTCCTTTGTGAAAGCCCTTTCACTAGAGCTGCATGGACATCTTACATGCATCCCAAGTAATAAATCATGTTTAACAACAAGAAAATAAATCTGGAAATTATAAATGCGTCACAGTGTGCATCCTTTGTTGAAATGTTGCTTTGAGTCTGCAATAAACTGATTCAAATGTTCAACTACTCTTGGGGGGCTTGTCAATGATCAGAAATAAAGATTGATGAGGCATATTTATTGGAAAACCTACAACCTATAGTATGCTCTGTGCGTTTCCTGATAGTTTCAATATGTTTAACGTTATTTTACGTATTGCTTAATGCAAAAAAAAAAAAAAAAACTTTTGTAATATTTAAAATATGCTCTTCGAAAAACGTGAAAAAAAAGTCAGGCTGGTTGAACTTTGAAACTAATGAGTTCGTGCCCTATTCTTTTGCCCCTGTAATGAAAATGTCTGCTCTGTATAGTCAGTTTGCAATTGCCATATATTCTATTAGCTACTTGCAAACCGATTACAAGTAGACCACCCGCAATCACAAATGACGAGCCAAACTCGCAAATCCTAGCTGAAAACACATTGGTTTTAGCACAGTTCAAGATTTACGAGTTCTAACCAATAAAGGTTACCCAAAATCAATATTCTATTAGGCTTGCAATTCTAATTTGCAAATAATTTCGAACTTGCAAATGAAAAAAGTATCACTTTTCTGTCAAAAATATTACGAGTACTGAAGAGGACTTGCAAGGGCTTTTTCAATCAATTATTAGAGCCTTAACAGCTATTAAACACGTAATACTTTACCCAGACATGATCCATTTGGGCTACCCCTTTTAAATAAGAGACATGACAATGGAAATGGGAGAAAACGGCCACAGCTTTTATTTACAGAATAACATAGTTAATTTTAATTTACAATATCCTGCCGTAATCGGAGGAGGAGCCTGGCCACGGACTTGGGCCCGTACCCATGGCCCCCAATACTTAACCTTAAGCACGCCCGTGAGGTGGGGCCACCCAAGGCCCCCAATACTTAACCCTAAGCACGCCTGTGAGGTGGGGCAATGCTTACTTAGACCAGTGGGCCGGGCGACTCAACTCCTGCCAATACCTAAAATTTAAACAAACACATAATACATGCCACTGTCTCCATTTATTCTATATATTAATGTAAAATATTCTTCATTTTAATATATTCTCATTTTTTTTTAAACAAATAACCTAATTTCAACATAACTTCTCCTAACCGACTAAAGGGATGGGAGGGTGGGACTCCTTCTGCAGGCCGCGCAGTGACTGCTTAAGCCCGCAAAACGGATGGACGTCAAGCCCCCGTCGCGCTGACGCAATGACGTACTATGCCATCCAGGCTCCGCTGGGTAAATCGCTGCTGCGTCTTACCCAGGCGGCCTGGCAAGCCTCTGCGACACCCCTTACCCACGCATGATCTATTTGGGCTACCCCTTTTAAATAAGAGACATGAGAATGGAAATGGGAGAAAACAGGCCACAACTTTTATTTACATTATAAAAAAGTATCCATAATTTACAATATCCCGCCGTAATCGTTGGAGGAGCCCGGCCACGGACAGTTACCTCACACCTTGGGCACGTACCCATGGCCCCCAATACTTAACCTTAAGCACAACTGTGAGGTTGGGCCACTCAAGGCTCCCAATACTTAACCTTAAGCACGCCTGTGAGGTGTGGCCACCCAAAGCCCCCAATAGTTAACCTTAAGCACGCCCGTGAGGTGGGGCCACCCAAGGCCCCCAATACTTAACCATAAGCATGCCCGTAAGGTGGGGCCACACTCACTTAGACCAGTGGGCCACGCGACTCAACTTCCGCCACAGAGCAGGCAATGGAAGCCTCCTGCGCCTGTGACCTGCCCCACCTTCAATTAAAGAATTGCTTGAATCCCTCTTTAAATTCGAGCACTAGGAGTTCAAGGCCAATCTCTGTAAGGTGTACCTTATCAGAGCTGAAGAACTCATCCGCCGCTTCCGGGTCAAATTCCTTGTATCTAATGGCCACCCTGCCATGACTGCGTACAAAGCTCGCCATCTGTTTGTTTATCTTTTGGTGAGCCTTGTCCAACAACGCTGAATTGCGTTCCTCCAAGCTCGCCAGACTGCGTTCCTCCAAGCTCGCCCTTGCGTCCCTCCAAACTCGACTCTTTATAATTTCCGACCATATGATGACACATCCGGGGGAACTGCTTTACCCATTTTTCCACGTCTCGATGCATCATCTTAAGCATGCGCCGCATGGGGACTGTCCCTAAATCGTTGCCATTCGCATGGATTAGCAACAAACTTGGCCTTCCATAATGCAGTGCATATTCTTCCAGCATTCCACTTGCCTGGGACCACCGCATCCCCTGAATCCCGAACCATCTCAGGTGTAAGTCCGTGCCCGGAAAGCCCAGCTGTATTCTGTCCTCTGTGACAGCGGCTAACCGGTGGGCCCAGTACATGTAAGAATGGCCCACAATCGAAAGTTGCTTCTTTTCCCCTGGAAGTAAAAAGAAAACCTGTTAGATCGCCACCGCAGGTCTTACGAAAGACCTATAGCGCTGAGATTCCCATCTCCCTATTCGTTTTACGGCGGCATCTCGCAGCCCTAGCCTCGCTGCTTCAGTAGCCGCTCCTATACGAAAGGAGTGAGTACCAAACTCTATTTTCTTTAGCCCAAAGCTCTTCAGTGCACCCTTCAATAACTTCTCAAATTGATACTGTGATAGTGCCGTTCCATCGGCATGGATGCGCAGCGAACACCATTGTGCATTGAATACTGCCGTGCACATTCAACTGGGCAACACACCATGCCAACCTTGTGCAGCACCACCTCTCTTCCTCTACCTGCCTGGTCTGTTTTCCACCGGCCCAACCACAGTACTATCCTGTCCTACCTCAGACAGGTGTTCGCCCATTGCAGACCCCCCGAACCGTGTCTGTTGTTGACCAACTCCCCTACCCTAAATACTCTGAAGAACGCCAGGGAAAAGGCTGTACGGAATAGCAGAGATTCCAAGGGGTTTCTACAAATTATGTACCAAAATATTGTCCTGTGGATCCTATTTAGGAATCCTTGAACAACCAACCAAGGTTGTACAGAAACACCTTTTATGCAGCCTTTATTTTAATTATTATTGCCACATACTAATTTTAAAAAATTCAATCTTTATTTGTACATTTAAAATGTTGTTAAAAATGCAACGATTAAAAAAATCATGTTAAACCCAAGGTGTTTAATCCTTTGGGTTTTTTGACGTCCAGCAAATTATTAGAGGTTATTTTAAGTTTTATTTTTGTTGTTATTATATTCTTTGCTTTGATCACAGCTTTTTTATTTAATTACTTTATTATGCTCAAGTCAATAAAAGATTTGGTTTTTCAATTCAATTGTATTTGTGTATTTTTGGGTATGTTTCCTTAGTCAAATCCTTATCAGGTACCCTGGATTTTAATTTACATAAGATTATTTTTTTTTTACATAAGATTAAGATAAGGTTTTATAATCCTTTTGTCTGTTGTATAGTTTTGTTTATTCATACAGCACTTCACTGGAGTATATGTTTTAAGTGCCTTTGCATTTCTTTTGTGTTAATCTTTTGTCCTGTTTATTTATGTTAATTCGGAATTCTATTTCTTAAAGTGCATTATAATTCAAGTTGTGTTATTCAAAAATTCTTATCTTAAAGTGCTTGTGCTATTTGACTTCTGCTTGTGCTTATTTCTTCTTATATTACCCTTTTACCTCGTGACTGTTAGTCTGTCACAGTCACTACTTTACCTTATTCATTTATAGTGCTAATGCTGTGCTATTTTTAAACAATGTATACACTCCTGATTATGCTGTTTCTTAAACTATATATTTCCTAAATGCTTCTGTCTATTGTTTTTTAGAAGGAGGTTGTGTCCTCCTTTTTCTTCAGTTTTTTTGCTTTAATTATGCTTTTACTCCTTTTTCCTTTTTCTTGCTTTTCTATTTCCTTATTCTTGTATATTACTCTATTGTTACTATATTGAGACTTTATGGTGAAGGAATTGTCTTTCTATCTTTCTTTTTAGTTAGTAGTGGACCTTGAGCTTTTGAGCTGTATCTATCATGCTCCACGCTATATTGGCGTGGTCTGCGCTGTGATCGCGCTTACTGATGACGTCACAATCTCCTGACGCGCGTTTCGTGAGGCTCTATCAGTCTCTCACTCATCAGTTTGCGCCAGTTTGCTAATGTTTGCGCCATTCGCAACAACAGCGAAAAAGGGATCGGTCGTCTCTGATCTTGTCTATGTTCACCATTGAACATCCCTCGCATTACCCGCCGAACCACCAAGTCCTTAGTGAGGTCCCTTTGTCCAGCCAGCTTAAACATAAAAACCAGCGCCGTGACCTGGCGCGTTACTGCTGCTTTTGAGTCACCATTCTCCACACACCTTAACAAAAACTAAAGCAATATGCCCAAACACTTGTCTTCCAATGAGGTTCCCCCAGCCACCTGCACCATATCTTGCCACTTGGCCCAGACCTTCCTGTATGCGGCCCACGTCGTTGGGGCAACACACTGTCTAACTAGTCTCGCTACCTGACCACTCCAAGCTCCCACAGTTCGTCGGGAAAGCTCTACCCCTGTCTCTCCGCACATGGGACCAACGTTCAGAACTGCGTTTCCTGAAATCGAGACAGGGCATCAGCAATGGCTTTCTCTACTCCTGGAATGTGCTTGGCCGGGAACCAAATGTTCCGGCGCAAGCAACTAAGCACCAAGTTCCTAACCAAACGCACCACTGGAGTGGAATCCACCATCAAGCTATTTACTGTTTGTACTACTGACATGTTGTCCGTGTAAAATATAACCCGGCGGTCACTGAATTCCATACTCCAAAGGTGAGCAGCTACCACTATTGGAAATAATTCCAAAAAGGTAAGGTTCCTAGTAAGGAAGGCTGCTTCCCCTTCCACTTGATACCGGCCCTACGAATAGAAAATCATCTAAATAGTGCATAATGCTCCACTAACCGGTCCCCGTTCTAGCTACCCACTGCGAAAACTAACTAAATACTTCGAAGTAGGCGCACGAGATGGAGCAACCCATCGGTATGCATAGGTCAACAAAATAGCAGCCCTAGATGAAACATCCCAACAGTCTGTGACTCTCAGGATGTACCAGTAATAGCTGGAAAGCCGATTCCACGTCTACTTTGGCCATAAGGGCTCCCTGCCCCTCCACACGCACCATCTCGGTTGCCCTGTCAAAAGAGGCATAGGCCACCGCAGGGCACTCTTTTGGAATGCCGTCGTTGACAGACCCCCTTTTGGATACGACAAGTGTTGAATTAACCGGTACTTGCCCTTCTCCTTCTTTGGGATAATTCCCAACGGGGAAATGACCAAGTCCATCATAGGAGGTTCCTTAAAGGGGCCAGCCATGTGGCCTAAGCTCACCTTGCCCCTGATTTTTTCTAATGCTACGCCCGGGCATTCGTAAACCGAATGCAAATTAACTGCTCTACCCCCGCTCGGCCCAAGCTCACACGGGATAAAGAAGCTGTACCGGAAACCCTTTTCCAACAGATCGGCCATTCCCTCTTTTCCCGCCACACTACCAAAGCGTCTTAGCCACGGCCGCATTGCGGCCAGGCGTATTAGGGTCCTGCCCCTTGGCAGGGGGCTCGCCTGCTCAGGTGCCCTCTTTTTGTCTGGCACATCTTGAGAGGGGATGTTCCCCCCCACAATTTGAGCACACGTGTTTGAACCGGCAATTGGGGGCCCACTTACCGACTACTTCATTGAAAGCGTAACACGCTTTGAAACCTGTTGCAGCAGCGGGGGTGGAGCCTCTAGCTACACTGACTGAGCTCCAAAAGGGCGGCATGACTCGCATGGGGGCGGCATGACTCGCTAAATTCCAATTGACGCGACATGGGTACCAAGGAGTAGAGTTCAATAAACTCCCTCCTCCAGATTTTCGCCTTCATCTCCATGGGCAAATGTGGCCCCAAGTTATCCAGGGCACAATTAACTATGAGTCTCGCTGCCCCTTCTGAAGCTCTGACCCCCTCCCCAGGTGCTGTATTAACTGCTGGGTTTAACGGCCCTGGTGCCGGGCATACCGACATTGTCTTGGGGGACCCTATCGAGGGCAATTCTGCCGGGGTTGTTTGTTCCACCCACACGCTCCTGGCTAAGCCTCCAACCCAAGTCCTCATCGCTAACATCGATTTTATGGATAGCTAATAAGGATGCCTGCCCCCTCGTGTACTGTGTCCCTACGTGCTGTGTCTTCTGCTTGTGTGGGCAGTGCACGCTCACCTGCATCTAGAAGCCTTGGTGTAGAAGTCACCAATTGAGTGTCCCTGCATCTCTCCTGACGCCCTGGGGACCGTGACCGTCTGGCCCTCCGCGGGCTACGTCCTCTCTCCGAACTTGAGCAGGCACAGATGCATCAGCAGGACCTTCTGCTCCTTGACTGGGAACTACGCCTGGACCTGGGAATATCAAAAGAAAAGCCGCTAGCTTTTGGTTGCCGGCGCACGGTAGACCAAACCGTTAGCTCCTCCCCAGAGGACTGGCCTTGTTCCCCCACCCTGGTGCTGCCAGTGCCAACCAGCGCCGCTGATTCTGTCACTCTCCTGTCCCGGTCATAGTCTGAGCCCTTAGCGGAGTCCAACGGACAGACTGCTTGTAAGTTAGTACCAGTTGTCCTATGCTGTGGCCTAAGCGGTTGGTCACCAGTTTCGGCTCTCTGACGCCTTGCTGGTGTACTAGAGAAAAGCAACGGACTGTACCTGTTCGCGAACCTCCATGCCCTGGTGGGGCGCTCCTGCCACGCAGCCACTGTCAGAACCGGCACTCCAACAATTATGACCTGACTATCATCACGGTTCATTTCAGCAATTACTCTGCTCCTCTTCTCTCTCGTTAACAACATGGCCAACACCTCACTATCGGTGTGCGTCGTCCCTGTAGAGCACCAGAAGCGCTGTTAGTACCAGATACCCCCGGGACCGCAGGTTCATTATACTGAGGGGCTGTAGGAGCTGTTTTTGAGCTCCCAGCTTTTTTATTACCCTTTTGACCACCATTACGGGGCTTTATCTGGGATGTTTTTGTGCAGGAACACAGGAGTGACGCCTTAGGCAAAGCGATTAACAGTGGCCGGGGGTTCAAGGTCCTGGCACTGTGGGCCCTGCCTTTTCTGGAGTGGGGGGTATAAGCTCCTGACTCCCTTGTGTGGTGCTCACCCCTGTCAACCTGGCACCTTCCATTAGTGGGCGACTGTCTGGTGGCTCTACCTGCTGGGTGTGGGGATGTAGCCCCACAGCCTCTCCTATATTGCCACTATAGACTGGGCCTGGGCAATGTAAAGAGGGACCTCCGCAGAAGGCATGGCAGATACCAGCCTGTCCTGCAGCTCATTTGCATCCATAAGGCAGGTAACCGGATCCCACTCACACAAAGGAGACAATACAAACAATTAGGAAAGGCTTCCACACAGTAATAATGCCTAGCCCCTTATGTGCTGTAATTAGCTTGGGTTGTAAAACTCAGTTCTGGACCAGTACTTATTCCTATTGCAGGAGCCACCCAGACCTCCGTCCACTCCTTCTGCAGGCCACACCCCCGAGGCGCCGAAGCAATGGGGCGCACGCACCTCCAGGCTCCTCTGTGTAATGTGCCGCTGCGTCTTGCCCGGGTGGCCTGGCAAGCCTCTGCGACGTCCCGTACTTATGGGAAAGCATAGAAATGCATTAGAATTAATTGCAGAATAGTGACAAAACCCACAAATATGCAATTAAAAATATTTTTTTTTTGTGTGAAATGGATCCTGTGACTTAAGGGGTTAATAAATATAATGGAACCCACATGGACTAGAGGAGTTGCTTTAATTAATTTTATTCATTTCTACATTGCTGGATTGCAAGTCCGATCGCAAAATGTACTTCTCGACACTAATTAATTTGTAGTCTCTGAGTGAAGTTTAAGTATAAACTCCATGTTTTACTGATGTCATGATGACGGTCTCATTAACTATTGCATGTGTCTAATAAGTATTGCAAGTGTTTAAGAAGTAAATTACGGGCGTGCTTAAATATTGGCAGATCTTATGATCATGCTCCCTGAAATCCGACTTAAAAAGGCCGGATTTACGAGTTCAGCCTTGCGGTTGGAATTTGCGACCTGGAGTCAATAGAAAACATCTAAACTTTAAAAAAATAAAAAATAAACACCTTCAGCCAAATTTATGAGTTTGAGGCATTTACAAGCAGCTAATCGAATAAGGTCCTTTGGCTCTAGTGTTTCTGAAAGCTCTGGCATGTCCTTTTGCCAGATTGTCACTGTGCAGACAAATACTTCCTGTCTATTAAAGTCTCCTCCCACATCAGGAAGTTGAGACAAAATGGTAGATGCCATAGCAGTAAAATTGCATATGAAAGATAATAAATTATAAACAGTTTTTTTTTTATATTCTAAGAACATATTGCCTATTTTTAAGAGAAGATCTTCAAAATACTAAATTGTAAAAATATGACCACAGTGGTCCTTTAAGTTCTACTAATAATGTGGGGGTTTAATTAGCATTGTAAATTTACTGAGTGTGGAAATTTTGTCCATGAATATTTAAGCTTTTACAGCATGTTCATCAGGAGCACTGCAGCAGCAGATGTTAATACAGAGTGACTCCCAGAACTAACATGTCAGGTGCTTATGTAAAATATCTGTTAACAGCCATCCATCCAGACATGAGCAAGCCCAGGGGCTGCTCTGAGGAAAGACATGGTTAATTGGTGATTGTTGAGATATACAATGATAATAGCAGTGGCACTACTTTCTATAGGTTAGAGTGACTCTGTCTTTGGCCAAAGTGACCAACGTCCTAATTTAATATTTAGAGGTCCGTTAGAAATACAATTTATCAGAATATAAAATGCAACTGTTATTTAATGAAAGAGCACTTTTTAAAGAATATTAACAATCCACTGCACTTTAAACTGCCAATTTTATTAGGACATAGATAATTCATATAATATAGGTTTAATTGACAATAGTACTGTAAAAAAAAAAGCATAAGGTACCACTGAAGTGTCATAAAAAATGATTTTACAAAGTTTAAAATAAATAAGTACAGACTTTATTATTTAACTGTTGTATTCAGTTTTGTTTTAATGATGTTGGGCAGAACTTAGTGGAGGACTATGTCCCCATAGGACAACCCACCCTCTCAATCTACAGAAAAACTTGGAGCCACATTCAATTCCAAGCTCGCAACTCGATTGCAGATGGCCGAATGTCAGTGAGTGAGTTGCAGGCTCCCGTTGGTCTCCAATTGCGATGCTATTCAACTGCTCAAGCCCGCAAGTTACAGGCCCCAAGCCATGTATTGGTTCGGAGCACTTCAGGGCGGGAACATGATCAATTAAGCAAGCCTGTAACCTTCCATTTCAAATCAGCCAATAGAATATGAGACTGTCATTATTACAGCAGTGAAACATGGAAATTACATGTTAATCAATGAGATTTGGGGGTCCGATATACAATTAGCCTTGCAAAACCTGCAAAATAAAGAATTATGAAAATGAATGCCAATACTGTTCTAGTCCATATGGGTGGCTATGTATTAACTCATTGATACCCAAGATCGATTTAACCCTGAAATTAAAGAGTTTGAGACTGTTATGCAATTCATTCTAATGTCTATCATCGCTTTCCCCATTATTTACAGGGCCATAGTGATATTTTATTATTTGCAGGTCCTCTCTAGCACTCGTAGCATTTTCTTCTTCATTTGACATTTACGGTTGTGAAAACATTTGCGGGCTTGGGGAAATTGAGCAATTGAATAGCTATTTCTGATTTTAGCCTTGCGAAAGTGACAGATCAAAGGGTTCTGGAAGGTGTAAGTTACGAGTCTAACCAAGGCCATTTTTCACGCTCGGAAGCCAAATGGAGCCTGCAAAAAGACGCCAATCGAATAGCAAACTAGCTTGCGACCTCACTTACTGGCTACCGTATCTCCCGAAACCTCAATTGAATCGGGGCCTAGGAGTCCAAGATGGAAACTTCCATTACACAATCAGAGTTGGAGAGAGGCTTTAGTAAGAAAAAATAGTTTCAAAACATAGTTGATACAGTTACTGCATTCGTCCCCTGCCTCCCTCATTGTCATCTGGAAAATAATATGCAGACAATCACAACCAACACAGAGCATGCTCAGTTTGGAAAGGCAGGGTTATGGGATTGCAGCCATAACCCCCACCTGCTACAGAGCATGCCCAACATTATCTGGTCTCCATAATTAATTCCATTGCAGGAAATGTAGGAGGAATGCAACAGAGGCCATGATGGATGGTAACTATGTTTTAAAATTATTTTTTTCTTGCTAAATCTTTTTTTTTACACTGTTTGCACATGTATTTTTAGTGTGACGTGGATAAACAGATTAACTTGAAATGCAGTAAAACTATCTATGTAAGTTAAATTTGACGTACATGCAGAGTTACATTAGTGCAGGTAGTAGATTGAAACTAAGGTTTAATATCAGGTGCTCTGATGCTAGATTTTCCTGTAAGAATTGAATGGACTTAATAGCTCTTAGCTCCACATTATGACATTGGCCAAATCGCAATTACTTGAACTTGTAAAGCAGATTGTAAATATTACAGAATAGCTACTTGTCCGTCAAAAATGATGGGAATAAAATGTTTAGCCTGGCAATGCTGTTTGCCACCCAATGTGAGCACCTTCGGCGCTCATCAAGTGGCTCACAATGAATAATCTATGAATATATATGACCAACGCATGTGAATCCTTTTTAAAAATGTATATTTTGATCTTTAATGAAGTCTAAATGAATCTAATTTATTTTATAACTCAACTAATGTGCAATATTCCTTAATATGAATATGACTACAATAATACATATGTTGTGGAAATATGAAAAATCTAAAGATGTAAAGAAACATGAATTGACAAAATGTTTGTTATTATTAGTATATATTCTCTAACCTTCCAAGTTGTCGTGTGCTGAGCTACAGTTAACAGTTGTTAAAAATAAATGATAATAATAATACTTTTGATTATAACATAATATCACAATTAATTTACTGAGTTATACTATTAGACCATAATACTCCATTATAAGGAGCCATGCAACTGTGATTTACTGGCTATAATATAGTTATTTTTTTTAACCATAAATAAATATATTTTTACTTTATACGTATCTTGACTGTTTAACCTTAATGTAAAAAATGCCTTAGTGGAAATTGAAAGCATTGCAGACTGTTATCATCAAGCTCCATCCATTCCACTAACCTTATATGTCCATGTAGGGGAGGTACTAGCCAATCCTTTTCTTTTATATTAGTTATATGTGGAACCGGTCAGTTTTTTTTTCACATTTGTGGCTGGGTAAGATCTACTGTGGAATAGCACCACTTATGCAAAGAAACAGTAAGTTAATGGCTGTCTAATTATCTGCCTTTTCTAAGTAATTTCCCTTTTTAAAGTTTTTTAAATTGTTTAAAATATTAATTTATTTGCCTGTAAATCAAAACACACAAGTAATCCCTTTAATATTATGAAGTGTCATGTGTATTGTAGTGTCACATCTTGACATATTTTCTCCATGACACTATGGGATGCTTAATATAAAGGAGAACTGGCAGAAGCAAAGAGGAAGGGTTAACATCTAGATCCTTGTGATTGAGAAAGTTTATAATATATTGAAATGGATCTGTACATTGGGCCCTATATTTTTTAGATGATTTGCTGATCTCTTAATATTGATTGTGAAACCACTACTCACTCACGTGGATCCAGTTTGTAAATTCATAACATATATTTGAAGACATATCTCGCGAGCAATTGACTGGGTTAATTCAAGCACAAAACTCCCAATAATATATTTTGCAAATTTTGAAAAATTAATTATTGAAAGTTACAAGAGACCCATTGATCATCAGTCAATATTAATAAGTTTGCTTTATTGTATTTCATTGCTTGGAGAATCCAATCCTTACATTAACTTCATGACTCACTGACTAAGATTAGAAGCTGTATTGAGCTTTCAGTAGTTTGTTCATTTGGTGGGAATAAATTATAAAATTAGGCAAATATAATACAACACACATAGATTGTTGTCAGTGAATTACTCAGAGGACAAATAAAAATGCAATTACACACATGCAAATACGCAGAGGCCTAGGGAGAGGGAATTGAAAAACTGAAAGGGCAGCTAACAATTAGCTGAAAAATATATATGGAATCTGTTGAGTGGAAAGAGTACACAAGAAAGGCAAGAGAGAAGTGTGAGGGTAATTAAATGAAGTGGTGGCGGGAGGGATGCCTATCTCATCAGTCACTCATACCCTGTCATGAACCACCCAGTATCATTCAAGGGTGTCTGGAGTATCCACCCAGGACTGTGCCTCTAGATTAAGAGGTTCACAGAACAATTGGTCCTACATGTGATTTGGAGTAATTTCAAAGTTTACTATATTAAAATATTGTGTGCAATGTAATTGTGGTTAACAGTTTGTCACATTGATTATGTTCTTGATAAACCATTCCTAATAGTTTGTATATATATTTATATTTATCTTTGTGGTAATTCAAGTTATTCTGTGTGACCTTGTCTATTGAGGAGTAAACAAGTTACTGTTTGCAAAAGCAGTTCTCAGAGAGGCCCCCTGGAGCTCACATAATGCTTCAGCTACACTTAAAAATTATAGAGTTCTTCTGTGCAGAGATGCAAATAAGCAGAACACAGTTATTCTAGTTTTTATTTTATTTTAGCCTTCTGACCTAATGCATAAACAAAAAACAAAAATAGAAGCGCTCAATCAGAGAACAAATTAACCTTAATAGGTTAGTTCTGTGGACATGATAACCCACTCTGAGAGCAACCTCTTTTAGCTCACTTGCGCCCTTCCTAGGGAAAAATAGCCTGTAGTATATCAGTCTGGTCCTACTCACTAGAGTGGTCCAGCCCCGAAATACCAAGCAATTCTACCATGAACAGGAGAAAAAGCAAACCCCAGACGTACCTTTCGGCCTTCATTGGGTCTCGTCAGTGAGGTGTAGCTGATAACTCCCTAAGGTAGAGTGAGCAAGGGGTCCATGTCTGGATTCCCCTATTACCTTTAGGGAGACTAATCCCTAGGGTACATTTGCCTAAAAAAAAAAACAAATATAGAGGTGCTCAATCAGAGAACAAAATAACCTCAATAGGTTAGTTCTGTAGACATGATAACCCACTCTGAGAGCAATCTCTTTTAGCTCACTTGTGCCCTTCACAGGGAGAAATATCCTGTATTATATCAGTCTGACCCCCCTCACTAGAGTGGTCCAGCCCCGAAATACCAGGCAATTCTAGCCTGAACAGGAGAAACAGCAAACCCCAGACATACGTTTCTGCCTGCATTGGGTCTCCTCAGTAAAGTGTATCTGATAACTCCCTAAGGTAGAGTAAGCAAGGGTCCACGTCTGGATAATGTCCAAATGTATTTTCCATCTAAGCAGTTTGTACCCTGTTCAATAATGAGAGCCTTTCTTAGTTAGGACAGAAGTGTGACTGCACTTTATTTCCCATCTAAATATTCAGTACACTGTACAATAAAGAGAGTCTTTCTTGGTTAGGACAGAAGTGTAAGACTATGTTCTTTTCTTGAATGCTTGGACTCATGTTTTGTGTGTGGATGTCTAATCTGCTGAAACTCTACCAAAGTCTAATGTATGCGGCAGCCGGTAAGGTGTTGAAAGGAATACTGTGCATGAGAGAGTTGACTTCATTTTATCACACTCCCTAAATGCATTACTGGATAACTGTCTCTAGAAAGCCTTGGCCCATATATAATAAAGAATGAAGTGTAGAAGTACTCCTGGAGATGTCAAATCTTAGCATACACCCCACAAGATAATGTACTAATGGTGTGTGTTAGGGATAACATGCTACAACTTCACATATTTCATGAAAAATTAATAATTTATTGATAAATGTTCTGGTGCCAAAACTGGGTTAGGCAAGGCATAATGTGGTAATGATGGGTCTTCACTGTTCTTTTAGTAAGATACCTTCTTTAGTAAGAGACTTTTGAAATAAAATAGTCAATTTAGTGAGGCTTGTTAACAGACCACTGTAGTATACAAAAAACACACTTGTTTTGTTATAATTAATCTATCTTGCTGTCTATCTAGATTTTGACCTGGTCCATGACCCCTCCCACTCTCTGCCTTCTCTCAGCCTTGGTAACTGATACTCTTCTGGCAGCCAACAGCCGCCAGCCCTGCCCTGTTGCCTACTTCTGGATAACCAACTGCAAGTTTCGATCATTTGTTTCCCCATTAATATTATTTTCTCTGCCACAAGCCTTGATGGGTTGCTTGCCCCTTAGAACCCCTTTGTCTACCACAAGCCCTGACCCAGACCGGATTTTGACTACTCTTTGGGCCCTATTAAATTCCAAATTTGCTGGAGTTACAGATCAATTAAATTGAACAAGGCCGCAACCAAAGTGCCAAAGCCGCTAGCCCGTAAACCCTTCCCGCACTCGCCCGGAAACTGTTAGTGGGCTAGAATAGATGCAGCCTGCTGTTCCAGAGTGCGATGCAGGCCTCAGAGCCACTAGAAAGTGGGGAATGCCAATGAATGCTGCTGGAAAGGCCTTTAAAAGCTATGGGAAACAGTAAGTCCTTGACTGTGCTGTAGCTTTGGAAAGGGTGAGAAAGAGAGAGAGAGAGAGATAGAGAGAGAGAAGGATCTGTTTTGTGAGTTTTTGCTATTTTGATCACTAAGATATATTAACTCTTAATTGCCAACACACATAATTACTGAGATCACATAATTCACACACATAGATTACCGGTAATATGTACACATAGCTATACATAGCGATAGGCCACAGCACATCTATGCTTCCCACACCCCCACCTACCCACTTCCTCCCCCATACCCATAATATAATACACATAATACACACATTCTTGTTTTACCTCATACACATACACCTATATATTATTTTGATTTATCCTTATATTTATTTGATAATATACAGGAGGGTAGAGAGAGGAGAGGAGGAGAGAGAAGGGAGGAGAGAGAGAAGAGGAGGAGAGAGAGAAGAACGCCATGGGAGGAAAGAGAGGAGGAGAGTGAGGGGAACACCAGAGGAGGAGAGAAGGAAAAGTAGAGGCATGGGGAGAGGGAGAGGAGGAAGAGGCAGGTCAGGGAGGGGAGGTACAGGTGTAGGAGAGCAGCAGATGTAGGCATACAAAGAGTAGGGTCAGAGGCCTGATCCCAGGGGGCAGAGGTAGAGGGGATGAGGGACCTGCCCCAGTGAGAAAACAGGGAGGCCAGGAACCCCAGGCACAGTTGGGAGGGCAAAAGGCTGTGGAAAAGTACAGGTCCCCTAATTACTGTATAGCCAGAGGAGATGGACGTCCTCCGCAGGGAAATCCGTGCCCGCTATAGCATCATACATGGTGGGAGGAATGTAAGGCCTAGCACGTGCCTGGACTGCGGTTGCTACAGCTGTTGCTGTATTAGGGGTTGCAAATAGGGATGTCAAGTCTTTCAAACACAGGTAGGATGACAGCGGATGAAGAGGAAGAGGGCAGTGTAGGCCAGAGCAGCACGTGCAACCGGTGGTGGACGACCAGCCAACATCACAAACTGCGGATGAAAGCGGACCCTGAAGGAGTGGATTGAGCCAGCGGCAGTAGTGGGGCTTCCAGGACAGGGTGCGCCGAGAACCATGCAATGTGAGTAATCATATACACCATCACACACTCATATGCACACACATGAACCCCACACACATGGGTGTAGGAACTGGGGCGGAGTGGGGGGAACAAATTCTCCCCAGATTTTAATATGTTTGTATGTATGTATAAATTAGCTTTTTTAAGGCTGGTGTATACAATGAGCTGTATCCCCTAGAATTATTCGGGCTCTGTGTATGAAATAAAGTGTTGTTATACCGTTATCACTGTGTCAGTGTGTTTTCAATGGTTGAGGTTTTGGGACATCCACAAACATCACATTTGTGTCACATTCCATATTTATCTAATGAGCCCTAGTTACTATGCAATAGATTAATATGTATAATAATAATACTAATATAATGATATATCATATTATAATATATATATATATATATATATATATATATATATATATATGTATATATATATAGGGTTAATACACATGACAGGTCCAATTTGAGTATCAGCATTCCCCTGAAGGGCTAATAACAATATGACAGGTGATAATGTAAATTGATTGATAGCAATATATTTGATGTAATTTCATCAAATGATAATGGGTATACATCTTGGCACATGACCACCATGGTGTTGGACTTTCTAGGATGGGCGTAGCAGAGATTAGACCTGATGGAGGTGAGTTGGCAGTTGCTCCAAGTGCCTCTGCACAGCCTCCATGTGTTTGTGGCCCTTCCTGATGGGTTAGAATAGATTAGTGTGGTCCCCTTCTGGATCACTATCTTGTGGTGGTGAAGGGCTTGTGTACTTCAATGAAACTGTGAGCTATACCATGTAGGGTCACTCTTGGTTGGCAGGTCAGAGCAGAGAGGCCAGACAAATGGCAGTCCATTGGAGAAGGAACTGTTAACCCACTCCAGTATCTTTGGTATGCAAACCTTGTCGAAAAGCACAGGCAGAGACATAGCTAAATGTGCTGCAATCCATAGCATCACAGAGAGTCGAACACAACTGAAGGACTGAACAACAAATAAAAAAATGTTCCCCTGGCACTTGATATATGTGATTTGGTGGTGAAATTTGGCCACTATTTGTTTTCCCACTGTAGATGCAATTAGCGAGATGTATATGCAGTTATATTTATATTTTAGGGCCCATATGAGAGCCTCTGTGAGTGAGAGAGGGTTAATATGGCAGGCAGTTTCATGTTTTTGTATTGCAATTTAGTGAGGTAGTGTGTCTTTAATTGCTTTATGCATGATGCAGCATGGCTTTTCATATTGGCATATGCATGACCATTCCAACATATGATAAAATAATGTTTTTGCCATTTTTTTTATTTGAAGATTGTTGTGCAATGAATTGTAATGCCTTTCATTGCTTTCCCCATTTTTTAAACTCCAGTGGTGTGTTTGCATGGGTGTAGGAGCTGGGGGGGACAGACCTCCCCCCCAGATTTTTCTATGTTTGTATGTATGTATATACAGTATATACGCTATTTTACGGCCTGTGTGTACAATGAGCTCCCCCCCCCCATCCCAAGAATTATTCTGACTCCTAAACCCCTGTGTGTTTACATTGTCTTTTACAGTTTTAAGGACTTGTCTGTAAACCCTTTGCAGGTCCTGTTTGGTGCTCGTAATATTTTTGGCTACATTTGCCGTTTACGGGTTTGAACGCCAGTGCGTCTTTGGGGAATTGTAGCAATTTAATAGCGATTTGCGATTGTAACATTTATGGTCTTGACAGATCAAAGGCTTAGCTGGGACGGAGTTCAGATTTTGACAGACCATAGAGATTTTCAGCCTGTAACCCGCAGTTCAATTTGTATGGCCACCATTTTTTTCCTCACTTAGCCGTTCTGAGACCTCCCAAAAACGCCAATTACATAGCGAATTAGCTTGCAACCTCACTTACAGGCTCCCCGCCTCTCCCCCTGTGCTGTGTGTGAGGTTGTAAGTTAATTTTCTAATTAATTGGCATCTTTTGTAGGTCACAACGGCTTCCAAGTTACGGGCTTGAAAAAAATGGCGGCCTTCGGCGCTTTTTGCACATGCGCAAGCCCGTAAAATTTAACATTGCATGACGACAACTTGCAATTACCACAACTATTATATGTGATATATATATATATATATATATATATATAAACATACATGCACACTTACTTATCTCATTTTATCCATTTATATTTCTGAAACTAATTGCACAGGAAATGTTCACTGAAAAAAAGATGCTTGAATCATTACTTTTCTCTCTGTGGTACAATGAATACTACAATTGACAAACTGCTTTAATAGTTTTGTTGTCACAGCAATACACAAATAACTAATAACCACTTTCCAATTCATATTTCATCTGGTTAAAGTTAAAAGTGTTTGCACATGATGTTATCAAGCTATTCTGAGCTAATTTTTTTTAACTGCATTTTAACTACCCTAAATGCCAAACTCTCTCTGGTCTAATTCAAAGCGTTGTTGAATTCGCTCTTAAATATTACGAGATCTTGCTGTGATTTTATTATCAGGGAAATGCAAAGGCAGAGAACCAAGAATAATGGGGCTTTATTAAGTTTATGGGTGTTTTATTATGGAGAGAAGGCTTTTAAAAAAGATTTTATATTGGAATAACTGCTTAGACTGGAGTCTGTCTTGTTAAACTGTGCAAGAATGCCCACTAAATGTGATATAAATTATAAGCAACAGCCTAGTGTGTTTCTGCAAAGGCTAAAGATCCCAGGCCTTGGGCATCACATTTTCTGGGGGGCAACTAACTACCTCAACTTTCCAGTTTAGTGCTATGGAATACTGCTTGCAAATGTACGCAAATGTATATATATGCAACCAGGACTGGCTCTATCCAATGAGTAATGTGGGCACCCACTTAGGGTGCAAACTTACAATATGAGCCACCAACGGCAGAACATTTTGCACAAAGATTGCGTCTCAGGTCAGAACTGAGCGCACTGTCCTGTAGCAACCATACATGTGTTGGAATAGGTCCTGTTTATTGTCTTTTATTTCATGTTAGTTTTCTTATTTGTATTTATTTGCTCTAAAATTAAATCAAAGAAGAGGCTCAAAAGAAAATGTTTCAGCACATTAAAAATACTCCTATTCTACCCTCACTAATATGTCCTTATATTTATGTTTGTGTTTGTATGGTGGGGAAATCATAAGATGGTGACATAAAAAGGGGAAAGGAGGATTAGTAACTATGGGGTAGAGGGAGCACTATTCTTTATGGGCCTATTAAGGCAAAGCATAAATAAAACTGTATACATATATAGAGACTGGAGAAGCCACAGAAAAGATGACCCAATATTATGAGCATGGCATGACCGAACTAAGACAGCTAATCCACAGCAAGAGAGTGTCTGTGCCAGCCCCAAGCCCGGAATACCATTTTGGTAGAGCTGCACCGCCTGGATGATGCTTCCCTACTCCATGCTAAGAACCCAGAGGTGGCGAGGAGGTACCACCATCGAATTGTCCAGCTGGGAGAGAAGGGCTGTCCTTGGATCATAAAATGGAGGTGACAAGGACAGTCAGACAGAATCAAGCCAGCTAATTGCTACATTACAGCTAAAGCTCCGCTGATTCTGACTCACCACCCAGGAATCTGCCCTCTTGGGCCTTTTAGTGATTTGATGAAGCTGGGGGGGTGTTGAATCAACAACTTTCTTGGGGGTTTTGAGCTGCATCTTACTGTCATTATGCTTCCCTGGGGTCTGTAAGAAGGCTGGACCACCGGTTTGGTGTGGACCATAGGGGGCAAAATGACAAGATGACTATTGACGATTACCCTAGACTAGATGAACTAATAGATGGTTAAGATGGGCATCCTACTGGTTTATTCTCCATTACAGCATCCTGTCAAAGCCACTAACCCACCTCATCGAAAAGATACCCCGGTTTATACAGTGGACCCCCAAATGTGAGAAAACCTTTCAGGCCCTGAAGGCTGCCCTAATATCCCATCTGGTCCTGGTTACCTGGATTACTCTATGCCTTTTTTGGTCCACATAGATGCAGGGTCATCTTAATAGCATTATTTACCCCTGGGTAAAGCAGTGCACTGGAGCCCTACCTACAAAACCACTCAAAGGAATAAAAATATGGAAAATGAGACAATGCTTCTAGCATGTGTGAGTGGTGGTGGGGGGGGGGAGGAATTGGAAGGAAGAGAGAAACAACAGATTTAAACATATTTTTGCAACAAAGGATACAGAGTAGAGTCAAAGAAAACTGAAACAAAGCCACTGTTGCGTCTTATTCTTCAAACTTCATTGGTTGATTTTAAATGTATTTAATTACTTACGTTTAGTGTGTGGGGGGGGGGGGGCAGCTTACAATGTGTGTTGATTTTGTTTTGCTTATGTACAATTAGTACATGTATGTTTTTTTTTCATCAAGGTCAATATATTTGGCAGAAACAGCAAGATTGCATGTACAAGATTACAGCTTATACTGGGGTGATTAGTCCACCTAAACATTTAAGAAAAATAAGGTTTGCATGCTCTGAATAAATCTTCTGGAATAATTTACTGAGAAGTTGACAAGACTATGGGGTCCCTATGCTTGTGGAACCCCCGGGCAACTGCCCAGCGTGCCAATGTATTAAGATGGCCCTTGACAGATGCCTCCACTGAAGGCATATTGCTGTTTTGAGTAAGGTGGATTCTCAGGGCGGGGAGCAACCCATTGCATACCTGAGCCGCAATCTGTTGCTCAGAGAGGTCAACTATGCGGCTATTGGGCTTTAAATAATGTACAGCCTTATGTTTTGAGTGAGAGTTTGTGGTTTTCACAGACTACAACTCATTGTGCTAGCCAAATAGGGTGGTCGAGACAATGGTAACCAGTTGGGATGGGGACTAGCCCTGCAGTTTCAGAATGCTGATGGTCTCTCCAGTTAGTTGGACACTACAGAGCTCCAGTCGCCCATGACCCGTTTGGGATTTTGAATCGGCTGGTGCCTGGAGCAATGAGTGATTGTTTTGATGTGACAGAATCTGGAGGTGAAGTGCTATGGCAATAGTGACAGTTGAGAAGTAAACTTTAGCTGCCTGCAGAAGACTAAGCGCTGTTTTAAGCTCAGAGGAATGGGAATCCCTAGAACCACTACAAAGAAATCTGCAAAGAAGACCCAACCAGTGAGATCCATTCTTTTGTCGATCCAGCAGGTCCTTTTGACAAACACATTCTTATTTTTTATCTGCTTTCTGCAGATGTGCTAACCATAAAAGAAAATGAAAATGTTCAAATGTAGTGTTCCAGTGAAGAGAGTATATATGCATACAGAGGAAGCTTATAATTGACTGTCTCTTCAACTGAACTGGAGATAAGTAAGCAATTGGAAGACTTTAAAAATTCTAAATTTAGCGTTTAAAAGTAATGATAAAACAGTGAAAAGAGCATTAAATGAAATTATTTTTATCTATGAGTTCAGAGTCTCTTTAAGCTTTGTATTCCCATAAATGCAGTAAATACAAAGCAATGTGATCCTTTTGCGAAAAGAGATTTGTTTCCCATTATATTCTCAATCCATCAAAAGCCTTCACTATGGGTGTGCTGTAAATGAGTTGTATATTCAATACTGGCCACCATATCCTGCATCTTATTGTCTCAGCATGTTTCCTTCCAGCTACTCACTGCAACGATGCCTGTTCCAATAATCATAATTAATAATAGAATTGTATATTTGTCACTATTATTAACAAATCATCTCCACATACATATTACTTAATTATATTCCCCATATGAGCCATGCTTTGTTTTGGATGCAGAGAGGTTAAGATATCAGTATAAAATAGGGAGTGTAATTAAAGGGACACTTTAGGCAAAAATAAAAATGTTTTATATGAATGTACTGACTAGGCAACTTAATTGTATCATCTTCAATGTAACTGTCATATACAATTTACACTTCACTTACTTATAGGAAGCTTCTAGAATAACAGATTTTGACCTTCTAGATCCTTCCCCTTTTTCTTCCTGTTCTCTCTTATGTAGAGTGTTATAATTCACAGCTGTGACATTTAAAAACGTTGAATCCGTCTAAAAACATATTAACTATGTAAAAAGTCATAAAGCTAGTTTTCAACTTGAAAAAAATAAAGTTTGGAGCCTCTGCTGGACCATGTAGGTATCCATGATACTTTGGTGGAAGTGTGCGTGCGAGAGCCCGTGTTTCAATTTCTTGAGAACTACTTTTGCATCTGGTGATTTAATGATTTTTTTAAAATTATTATCCTCCTGCTTCTGGGCCTGCGAGGGGGAAGGGGTGTGGTGTCAATTTCAGTTAAATCCAGTTGTCTACTGACCTCTACCTTTTCCTTGTTTATGTATATATATATATATATATATATATATATATATATATATATATATATATATATATATATATATATACAGGGAGTGCAGAATTATTAGGATTAATTTTATTATTGAACAACAACCATGTTCTCAATGAACCCAAAAAACTCATTAATATCAAAGCTGAATATTTTTGGAAGTAGTTTTTAGTTTGTTTTTAGTTTTAGCTATTTTAGGGGGATATCTGTGTGTGCAGGTGACTATTACTGTGCATAATTATTAGGCAACTTAACAAAAAACAAATATATACCCATGTCAATTATTTATTTTTACCAGTGAAACCAATATAACATCTCAACATTCACAAATATACATTTCTGACATTCAAAAACAAAACAAAAACAAATCATTGACCAATATAGCCACCTTTCTTTGCAAGGACACTCAAAAGCCTGCCATCCATGGATTCTGTCAGTGTTTTGATCTGTTCACCATCAACATTGCGTGCAGCAGCAACCACAGCCTCCCAGACACTGTTCAGAGAGGTGTACTGTTTTCCCTCCTTGTAAATCTCACATTTGATGATGGACCACAGGTTCTCAATGGGGTTCAGATCAGGTGAACAAGGAGGCCATGTCATTAGATTTTCTTCTTTTATACCCTTTCTTGCCAGCCACGCTGTGGAGTACTTGGACGCGTGTGATGGAGCATTGTCCTGCATGAAAATCATGTTTTTCTTGAAGGATGCAGACTTCTTCCTGTACCACTGCTTGAAGAAGGTGTCTTCCAGGAACTGGCAGTAGGACTGGGAGTTGAGCTTGACTCCATCCTCAACCCGAAAAGGCCCCACAAGCTCATCTTTGATGATACCAGCCCAAACCAGTACTCCACCTCCACCTTGCTGGCATCTGAGTCGGACTGGAGCTCTCTGCCCTTTACCAATCCAGCCACGGGCCCATCCATCTGGCCCATCAAGACTCACTCTCATTTCATCAGTCCATAAAACCTTAGAAAAAATCAGTCTTGAGATATTTCTTGGCCCAGTCTTGACGTTTCAGCTTGTGTGTCTTGTTTAGTGGTGGTCGTCTTTCAGCCTTTCTTACCTTGGCCATGTCTCTGAGTATTGCACACCTTGTGCTTTTGGGCACTCCAGTGATGTTGCAGCTCTGAAATATGGCCAAACTGGTGGCAAGTGGCATCGTGGCAGCTGCACGCTTGACTTTTCTCAGTTCATGGGCAGTTATTTTGTGCCTTGGTTTTTCCACACGCTTCTTGCGACCCTGTTGACTATTTTGAATGAAACGCTTGATTGTTCGATGATCACGCTTCAGAAGCTTTGCAATTTTAAGAGTGCTGCCTCCCTCTGCAAGATATCTCACTATTTTTGACTTTTCTGAGCCTGTCAAGTCCTTCTTTTGACCCATTTTGCCAAAGGAAAGGAAGTTGCCTAATAATTATGCACACCTGATATAGGGTGTTGATGTCATTAGACCACACCCCTTCTCATTACAGAGATGCACATCACCTAATATGCTTAATTGATAGTAGGCTTTCAAGCCTATACAGCTTGGAGTAAGACAACATGCATAAAGAGGATGATGTGGTCAAAATACTAATTTGCCTAATTATTCTGCACTCCCTGTATATATATATATATAATGTGTGTCAGAAAGTATCAAGCATACTTACAGCAATATTTCAAAGTACTGTATTGCATATCACGGACTGCTGCCCTAGGCCTAGGCCTCATGCGTCTAGGCAGAAACACCTTCCTGTCCTATATACTTATTTAGATTACCAAGCATTAAGAGATCCAAGAAGGGTCAGGACCGACATCCCAAATATCATGCCTAGGGCATATTTCCTTATGCCATACGTAATTATTTCATAAAAAAAAATATATAAGGACATTCTTAAAGAAAACATGCTTAAAATACATTAACATAAATTACATATATAACAAGTCGGGAATTATGTTCGCCTGGTGGTTATTGTGATCTTTTAAAGACAAGCTTATTATTTATTAATCTTTATTTTACATCATTTACAAGTCCTAGGAGATCTCATGCAAATAGCACTCGTTGTACCTTGCTGTTACTAACAGTCAGGGATATTCCATGGTATGTGGGAGGTTGGCTGCTTACAGCTATTGTAGTTTGTGCTCACTGCGTGATTTCATTCATTAAACACTATTCTGTTGCAACATTAATAGAAATTGTACACTAATAACTGACAGTATTTTATATTGTCACTCTATGAAACACAATCTAGGCTTGTGTATGTGTATTTACATAGAATTTAGTGGAAAGTTTTATATACACACAATAAACATTTTAAAGGACCACTGTAATCCCATTTTCTATATAATAATCTTATTGAAAGCACTGGCATTTCTTGTTGCCACTTTACATTGGAGCAGATAGATGCTTCTCCTCCTCCCATCTATAGAAACAGAACATCAAAAAACAAAATGGTAGACACTACCACAGCATAATTGTATAGTAAATGTAATTAATTTGTTTTAAATAATTCTGTACAAAATTGTTTGAGAAGCTTTGTGTTAGAGCATGTGATGTACAAAAATAGTAATCAGAAATCTGTATAGGAAATGTTTATAGAGTATTTGTATAGCTTTCCCTAAACTGCCCGTTGTGGAAGCTTTGTCAAAATATGACTTCTGCCCCTAGTTTAGTGGTGGAGCTATTACTGGTGCAGCAGATGAAAAGCATTGGGGTCCATCTCAGGGTAGGGGTCCACAACCTGGGGTAATAAGGGTTTCTTAGTTTATTAGGGGAGAGGGGTCTATAATTATTTTTTTTAGTAAGGTGATCTGACTGATTTGGGGTAATCAGACCAATTACATATTTATTTTCATAATTAATTGACCCACCCAGGAACACCTATCTTTTAGATGGGGGGCACAATTTATTTGGCATTAGAAGCCTCCAATTAAATGCTCTACCACTGACCTAGTTTTTACCTTTTTGTGGACTGCTGGTGAAGTCAAACTGTCATTTTCATTGCTCCAGCCAGGAACGCATACTTGGATTGTATGTATATATACATACAGTAGACTCTCAGATAACCAGAACTCTCAAGCAACCAGAACAAATAGAATACTATACTTTAAATAAATATTACATTTTACAGGGCTCAACAAATGCCAGGAGCCAGGTTGTCATGCCTCAAAATGCTTACAGGCACCTAGATTTTATACGCTGTACGTCTCTTCAATTCAGTGTTACCTGGAAGCAGACAGGTATAAGTGACTGAGCCACCTTCCAGCCGAACGTACCTGTGTGTAAGTGAGGAGTGAAAGCTGCTGCTGCTAGAACAGCACTAAATATACTTAGCAGAACATCCTAGGCTCTCAAGTAACCAGAAACAACATTTATTCGGCATCTACCAATCCCCATGGGTGCCGGATAACTGAGAGTCTACTGTATTTGGAAGTGCCAGCTGTTTTGAGTGCATTTTACAACCAATGGGTTACATAACTCTGCCCCAAAAAGCTTACAGTCAAGTTATATATTGAAAAGATGCATACAAACACATTAGGAAAAGAGTTAAGTGGAAGGGACAATGTTTTTAAGGGTCTAAAAGTGCATTATTAATCACTATGGTTTTGCTTGTTTGCACACTGTATCAGAATAAAAAATCATCCCAGTAATACAAATCCCAGGATGTCCTCATGATTGGAGCAATTAGTGAGGACGGAGTTGACATGGCTAGCAGAGCAGGAGCCTTAACAGCCTGAGATAGGAGTAACAGGTTTCCTGTATAGGCAGTTTTGGGTAAGCTATACAAAGGTTTTAAACAGTTTCTACTCAGATTTGTGGTTACTTTTATATTGATAATATATGAAAACATACTACAGAATTTCTTTAAAACAGCGGTGGAGCTAGTGATTATTGGACCAAATGCAAAATAATTTGTGCCCCCCTTGCACATCTCTATACACCTCATAGGGGTCAATAAAAAGCCAAAAATATATGTAGATGGTCAGATCACCCAGATCAACTTTCTATAAAAATAATTATCTGTCCAGATTGCAGATGGCCCCTACCTTGCAGTGGACCCTGGTACTTTGCACCTGCTGTACCGACAATATGTCATCACTGCTAAAAGATAACAAAACCTGTTTTTGGGTTACAGGATCCTTTTAATACATTGTTTCTGCTGTATTACCTATGCATTTTATCGTCTTTCTACGTTTTTTATGGCTATCTGTGTTTCATAGATTCTGCCCTCTTAAGTCCTATAGATTTCTCAGAGAGAATATAGTCTGTATAACAGTCTGGCATCTAATTTCCTTTATCTTACAACAACATCTTATCTATTCCTGTCTTGTATCAAATGAGCAGTTGGATAAGGCCTTTCACATTTAATACCAGAAAGGTAAAAATACTTTTGACCTGTGATAATATTATTTGATATGAAGCCGCACACTTGTATTTTTACCAGTGTATAAATGTAATGGTAAATAAAAACTCAAAATCATAGAACACTATTGTCCATATTTTTTTAAGCCATTTAAGCAACTGCATAAAGAAAAAAAATATATATGTATTTTTGAACATTTTGAGTCTAAGAGCATAATTAAGGATGCAAAAATCTTACAACTTTTTTAATGTAAAAAAAAAAAGAAATAAAAAAGAAATGTTTAGGCTTTTGTAGGCCACTGTAGGGGAGTTCACATATCTGGAGAGGTATGATTGCGTCCTTTGATGCAATTCAGTTATCAAACTGGACTTCTGTCTCCTCCTTCTTAACCCCTCCCTACACTAAAAACTACAAACAATCACACCCACCTTCCAGCTCTTGGAATGTGATGCAACAAACACAAATGGATTCCCCTACTCATAAAATGAAGATTGTCTCAAAAATGTTTTATGTCCATGGCTTACCCAGCTGCTAATATGAGTAGTTTGGTACATATTTTACAACTATTTTTTTCTTGAACTGTAGTCGTCCTTTAACCCTCCTGGCCTTATGGCCATGTCAGTACCCCCGAGAGTTAAAGCCCCTGCAGCACATCATTCCTCCTCTCCTCCACCTTCTCCTTTTCTTCCCCCTCTCCCTTCTCCTCCCCTGCCACACTCTTTCCTCCCCATTTGACCATCCTCTTACTGTGGAACATGATGATACTTCCCCTTGCAGCACGTCTTCAGGCTGTGGCCGGGAATCGCTATTGACGTGACATGCGTGTGACGTCACTCAGGACTCCCGGACACTGCCAGAAGGATTAAAGCATAGGGAGTTAAAGGGACACAGAGAATCTGTCTTGGTAAGTAAGTGTTCTCTCAAGTAAAGACAACTAGTTGCTTATCATTCGATAGTACTTTCAAAATAATAAAAGATTGCTTTCAGTTGAGCTATTTCATTTCACACTTATAATATCATCAATAAGTGGGTCTGGCTGGAAAACTGGTCCAATCCAATCAGATTAGATAAACTGGCAGACAATCATCCAGTAGATCATTGTCAAGTGCTTTAACCTAGAAAGTTTCCAGTCAATAAATAGAACTGTGTTGTTATAACTTTGTGGCTGAAAATTAAGCACTACCTGTAGAACAAAAAACTGCCTTCCCCATTTACTTTACATTATTATCCTTATTATCCTTTATTTGTAATGCACCAACATAGGACCCCATTAAATTACAAGCCGGTAATTGCTTCCAAAGTTTTGACTGCTTGTTACAACACTCGAACCATGAACCCGTACGCAGCATTTTGGGGCATAATCATGATCAATTAAGCAAGCCTGTAAGTTACAATTTATATAGAGCCAATAGTAGACTGTCATCATGATGTCAGCAAAACATGGAGTTTAGACTACAATCAAATAGTGTTTAGAAGCCAGATTTTCAATCTGAATCACAATCCAGATATGTTGAAATCAATAAAAATTAATAAAGCAACTGTGCTAGTCCATGCAGGTTCCATGATATGTATAAACTCCTTGATTCCCGGGATCGATATAACACTGAAATAAAACATTAAAAAATACTTTTTTGTTGCAGATTTGTGAGCTTGAGACTGTTGTGCAATTAATTCTAATGCCTTTCAATGCTTTCCCAGTATTTTTAAGTACAGTAGTGTGTGTTTATTTGCTTTTGCAGTGTTACAAACAGGTGTTTAACCCACTTGCAATTCCTATCTAGTACTCATATAATTGTTTGATATATTTGCCATTTACGGGTTTGAAGGCAATTGCAGGCTTGTTAAATTGTTGCAAATGAATATGGATTTTGCATCTTTAGCACTGGTAACATTTGCGGCCTTGAAACATCAAAGGAGGAGATAGGATGGAGTTACGTTTTTGACAACCGCAGTGATTTTGAGCCTGTAAATCGCAAATTGAATGTGAGCAGCAAAATGTAGCCAATTAAATATCAGTAACATTTATGGGCTCTATTACAGGCTTATGTAATTGCAATTTGGACAATTAAATGGGGACCATATTCTGTA